>JAHBMJ010001023.1:0-36967 GCA_018398765.1 Chromera velia | reverse complement strand
CTTCTCGAACTCGGGGGGGGGCATGGGGCTCATTGTTGGCATGGGGGGCATTGGTGGCGGGGGCATCATTATAGGAGGAGGCGGAGAGACGGGCATGGGGGGTGGCATCTTCGGCGGCTCTGCAGGCGGGCCTGTCATGACCATTGAGGGGGGTGGCATGGGCATGGGCATAGGAACGGGGGGGGGCACCGGAGGGGGGGGCATCATCATAGGAGGAGGGGGTGATGTGGGCATGGGCATCTTTGGTGGTTCCATGGGAGGCCCTGTCATGATCATCGGAGGCATCGGGGGCTTCTCGAGCATTGGAGGAGGAGGCATAGAGGGAGGGGGAAGAGACGCCATCAGAGGCATCGGAGGCCCGGGTGGGGGTGCGAAGGTGGACATGGGCGGGGGGGGCATGTAGGAGACGGTTGCAGGAGGTCCCTCCGGTGCGGGCAGAGGCGAAGGAAGCGCTCTGGGTTCCCCCACTACCAGTTGTGATTTGTTCAACAGAGGAGGAGCAAGCATCGGAAGAGGAGGCGCCTGTGAGGTTGACAGGGGATTCGGGTTTCCCCCCAATGTGCTGAGGAGAGGGGCGGGTCCAGGGGGGGGCGGTGCCATCATCATGGGCATAGGTTGTGGGGGTGGGAATGCCATCATGGGAGGTGGGATCTCTGTCTCAATCTTTGCAGGTGGAGGTGCCATCATCGTGGGGGGGGGCATGGGCATAGGGGGGGGAGGCAGTTCTCTGACGGGCCCTGGGAGGACTGTAGTGGGAGGGGGCATGGGGGGAGGGGGGAGTGTTTTGACGAGCACTTGTTGGGGAGGTGGGGGGAGCATGGGAGGCATTGGGGGCAGCTCCGGCATCGAGGCTGTAGTGCGGTGGACTCTCTGTGGCACTGGAACGTCTTTGTACACATACTGATGCTGTACCACTGGCACCTCGACCTCCTTCTCGACGTAAACCTGAATCACACAGAGGCACAGGGTAATGGCGAGATCAGAGCGAGCCAAAAGACACGATGAAGAGAACAGGGACGGCTGAGGTGGAAGCCTTCCATGGAGAGACAAGAAAGCGCACAAAAAGTACAGCAACAAAATGAAGGAATCAGATCCTACCGGTAGATCGTACGCCACGGCAGACATGCAAGCAAACAACTCTTCTCCTGCGTATCTTTCTGTCCATCTGCCTCTTTGTCTCCCTATCTGCATCACATCGCTGCTTCCCTGACTGACGTGTCTGATTTCTTGTCTGGGCACTTCAACGGTTTTTTCTGAGACCATCAGTCTGGGTCTTGGCACCTCTCTCCACTGGACCTCCACCTTGGGGACGTACTTGACCTTTTCCATCCACTGGGGGGTCCACACCTCCACCTCCCTCGTGGTGTATTGGATCTGGGGGACCTCTATGATCTCCTCGATGAACTCAGGCTGCACACAGGCAGACAGGCAAACAGGCAGGCAGGCAAGACGGTAGTAGTAGAGCGACATACATGAGCACAAGAGGATGGAGGCAGAACCCTATACGTGCACGAACATGTTACTAAGGAACAAAGCAGGGCCAAGCGAACGGCAGGGTGGGAGAAAAAACAATCTTTGTCGAAACGCAAGTGGACTCTCAATCCCAGTCTCTAGTCACTGGCAAGCCGAACGAAACATCACAGAGCAAAACCAAGTGCTCTCCAATGCACCTCTAGTATGCAAAGGCTGATCAGTGCAACTACAGCTCAATAGACGGGTCAGTGGTGGCAGAGACAGTGGAGGGAGGTGGATTCAAACAGAAGGGAAGGAAAGAGCAAGAAGGCGACCAAGAAACGCTCAAGGTCCAGCAGGGAGAGCACACCAACGCTTTCAAGACATCAACAGGAGTGCTTCAAGAAATAAGATCCGAGCATTCCAATAAAAGGATTACAACAGAGATCGATAGACGGGTCCCTTCGTTGACTGGCGTGAGGGTTTGTTCAGATGGATGGAGGGACAGACAGATCGAAATTGCAAAGTGAAAGCCAAAGTCACGCACTTTTCCTTTGCCTTTTTGGATCGATGTGCTCATGAATTGAGTCACGATAAAGCCCAGAGACTCACCTTTGGGACCTCCACGACTCTCTCCTCGATGACGGGTTTGGGAACGTAGACGACCTTTTCTTGCACAACCTTCTGGATCTTCTCCACGATCCTTTCCCTCACCTCAATCCTCTCCTCCCCCGGGACCTCTCTGTCCTCATACTGGACCTGAGGGACCCTCACAAGACGTTCCTGCAGGAACGGGGGAGCGGAGGGCAGGGGAAAAGCCGGAAGGAGAGGTTGATCAGGGAGATACGGAAAGTTGGTTGGGACAGCCGGTACGTGCGCATATCCACTGGCCGTCTGTCCAACGGTGTGCACAAGGAACTGACCTCAACGTGCCCAGGGGCAGTGACGAACTTGTTCGGGAGCATGCCTGTTCCTGGCTCCATCTTCCTCTTTTACGGTCAAGAAGAAATGTGGAAGCGCGAGGAAGAGGTTACAAGACAAAGGAAGATTCAACAGGTGTGTCACTGCCGGAGTTTTGCGAGTTTTTTTCGTTTCTCACGCGGAGAAGCTTGAAGTAGCGCTAGTCACCTCACACGCAGAGAAGGGCGCTCTACTCAGCTTCTCTCTCAGACGTTTGATCCCGCAGGAAAGACCAAGAAGCCGTTATATCTTTCTGGTAATTTGGGGCAGCTGTTAATTCAGTCGGATCGACCGATATTGATACGTACCTCGCGATCATGCAAGCTTTTGAAACCAACAACTTTCCGGGGCCTCGTCGGGGCTCAGGGCCCACAAAATGCAAAAATTGGTACTCCGTGCGAACGCCCTATAAGTTTCAAACTTATAGCTTTTTTCGTGTCGTGAGACTTTCCGGGGCCATTCATTCAATTTCATTGCATGGCTCGGGCATGCCACGTACGTACGTCCGCGGCCTCGATCGATCGATCGAGGGCCGGGCGGGGTAAGTTTGGCCCGGGAAAGCGAAAAAAATACATCCATGCATCTTTCTGCGGCGCGCTTCATGAAGGGATCCGCACATAGAAATTGCTCAGTCTGCATGAACCCAACCGGATAAAAACGAAATATACGCGTACAAATCGATACATAAATCGTTGTGAGCAACAGTTGCAGTGAAGTTCGAGCCCACGTTCTCTTCTTGGCCTGCCAAGAGAATCCCACACTACCACGCCTGCCCTTTCGACCATCAGAACTTGGCCGGTCGCGTCACTGCGTTGGGAGCCACTCGTCAGACCCGTACATAGCATACCGGTCTCTTTGTGTTGCTCACAGCCGCAGGCTCTACGGCATTGATAGAGAGGCTCTGAAGCTTCTCATCCCTGTTCCTTTTCTCCTTTCCCATTGAAAGATCACGTAAAGACAAGCAGGGAACAGCAGAATGGCGCCGAAGAAGAAAAAGTCCAAAGAGCCGGAGGACCCAGAAGCCGACATAGACCCTGAGTTCAAGGGAAGGGACTTGGACGATATGAGAGAGAGGATAGAGGCCTACAGACAGCGCCTACAGAAGGCCTCAAAGGACAGGAACTACATGCAACTGGAGAAGGTACGTTGGAAGAAGGAACGTCTCAGGAAGATCAAGTAGGGAAGGGAGAGAGGAAAGGTGGAGGAGTGTGTCAAGAAACGACCGATGAAGAAACAGACATGCAGGCGATGGCATTCCCCTTCCTCGCCATCACCGAGTGGCTACAGGACATGGCCAGACGGGGAAACAGGCACTCTCAGGTATTGACACGCTCACACACACGCATACACGCAGACACATACCCATATTCAGAGTCAGGATGCAAGCACGACCACACACACACACACACACACACTGTCCACGAACGTACGCTGAACTTTGCGTAAGACTTTGTTCTCACACCATCACCTGGCCTGGCCCGGCCTGGCCTATCGTGACTACCACCGGTGCCATTGATTGATCCCCGCCTGCCTGCCTGCCTACCCGTTTGCAGGACATGGTACAAAGGTTTTTCGAGATCACCCACAATGAGGTGAAGCAGCTGGAGGCGAAGCTGTTGTTGAAGGACAACGACATCGAGACGTTGGAGAAACACCACAGGGTATCCATCAAGGCGTACGAACAGAAAGTGAAACTCCTCGAATACGAACACAGGTAGGTGGGTTGGGGGGCTGGGGGGTGGGTGTGTGAGAGAGAAAGAAAAAAAGGAGCACTGACAGAAAGAAAGTTCGGCGTCGCACTGTCAGCCGGAAGAAAGAGGCAGATTTCTTCTTCTTGTTTTCTTTCGGGAGGCAGGAATAAAAGAATGCCGCTGGGTGTCGTTTTTCCTTCCCCCACCATTCCGTGCTTCTTCTTGTGGTTGCTCTTCCGACTCTTCTCTCTCTCTCTTTCTCTCTCTATCACACACACACACTCTGTGTGTGTGTGTGTGTGTGTGTGTGTGTATGTGCATGAGCGTGTATGAGTGTGTGTGTCGGTGTCCATGTCCGTAACTATTCATCTGTCTGTCTGGCTGGCTGCCTCCCTGTCTGCGTGAGAGCAGAGCCGAACAGGTCGCCATTCAGCAGGCAGGAGAGGAGACAGTGCAACACGAGTCGCAGGAACACGAACACTCAGTCATCGACATGACAAAGGTACGTGAGTGAGTGAGTGAGTGAGTGAGTGAGTGAGTAAGTGAGGGGATGACTTGATTCATTCCTGTGTGTAGCGCATGCCCAGACAGAACAAGCATTCAAGCGGGTAGGTTAATGTCGAAAGCTCTTGGTACGAAGGAGGACACGAATCCTTTTTTCCTAACCTTTCCGTTTCTGCTAACCGCCATGGCAGCGGCACTGAAGAGGGAAAATGTTTTCACGGCAATTAATTGTTTTGGACTTGCGAAGCCCCTATCCATGTACAGTTGCCACGCTAGAAGCACGGCTGGCACAGCGAGTGTCTTCCGTCCTTCCTTCCTTCCTTCCTTGTGTGGTTGTCTGTCGTGTGTGGAAGTCTTTCTGAGCAGACCGCCGAAGAAGCTCTTGATGCTTCCTCAATTGATGCCCCATGCGCCCAGAGAAAGAGCAGGTGTCACGTTTAGCCGTTGCACAGGTTATACGATGAAGAAAGATGCATGCAACTTTCTTTGCAGGAGAAGGCAGAATTGCGAAAGGAACTCCGGAACGTGCAACTCGCGAATGAAGACCAAATCAGCAGGAATGAGAAGGTCGGTGTGATTGTCTCTCTTTCCTTTTCTTTTCTTTTCTTTTGTCCGTCTGTCTGATCCATTTCTTTTATTTCGCATGGGAGGAGTTCGCTGCTCTAAGTTGGTCTGTTGAAGTGGTGAGAAATTTTTAGTTGTCGTGTGGAGTCACGGGCAGGCAGACAAAAGTTCGCACAGAAAAGAAGTGGCAAGTGTAGTTGGACGGAGGAGTTGCGCTTTTCTCCCGTTTCTTTTCTCTTCTTTGCCGTCCGTGTCTGAGGCCTTGCTTGCTCTTCTCTCTTTTGGAGCAAGCAAAGAAGAAAGAAAGAAATCTACAGATCACTTCACAAATCCGCAGAAAAGCAACAATCGAAGTTAGAGTCCAGCCCTCCTGCCTCTCTCCCTTTCCCCCCCCTTCCATCTGCAGAAGCACCAAGGGGCCCTCCAGAAGATGCGCCAAAAGTTCCAAAAAGAGCACCAGGAATTGGAGGCAGAGTTCCAGGAGCAGGTCGGTGGGACAGACGGGCAGACAGGCAGTCGGATAGATAGGCGTTAGGGGAGGGAAAAGAGAAAGTGGGCTGAGGAAAGCGCGTCTTCAGTTCAACCCAGAGGAACCGTGAAGATGTTTTGATTCAAAACGCAGAAAGAATGGCACACCGGCTGCAGACATGAAGGAGTGAAGGCAGGAAGGAAGGGAAGGAAAGGGGAGTACGAACATGCTTTTCGGGCAAAGTGCTCGATGGCATGCCCATACATTCTGTGTTGTTCTGACAGGATGAAAGAGTGAAAGCAGAGTGTTGGAACACCTTCACGCATCCAGACAAGTAAATGCGTTTGTTTGTGTATGTGTGTTTGTGTATGTGTGTACACGCGTGCAGGTGAAGCAACTCGCTGAGGAGCTGGAGTTGCGGAGGAGGGTCGAGATCCACGAAGTAGAGGAGAGGAAAAATCAGCACATCGCGGACCTTCTAACGTCAGTAGCGAATTCGTTCATTCATTCATTTTGCCTCTCTCTCTCTCTTGCAGACAGAAAGATACTTCCTTTCTTCTGTTCGCGAGTTGTTACTGTTTTTCTCAGTTGGTCAAAGCGAATTTTGCCTGACGTGGGAAGAGCATGTGTCACAAAGACATGAAAGATCGTGGGTTTCTTTCAACTGCGAAGAATTAATTCCGTGCGTGTTTCTCTGGGAATGTCAACAAAGCAAAAATGAGAGAGTGGGCGCAGGAGTTCAATTCTGTTTTCAGAGTATTTGATCTTGCTGTTTGAAAAAGGGGCTGGGTGTGCCAAATCCTCAAATGGAGTCATCAAATCATCAAATACAAACGAAAGCAAAAAAACCTCGACACTCTTGGTTGTCTGCAGAAATCACTGGAGCGCCTTCGACGAGATCAAAGCTTACTACAACGACATCACGCACGACAACCTGCAGCTCATCAAGTCGTTGAAGGTACTGCAGTCAATTGAAGGAAGAAGCCGCATCCATCGCATTTCATGCATTCGTTCTCTGTCGTTTTTTCTTTCTTTCTGTCTTCTGTCCATTCTGTCCACTCATTTGCCCATCCCCCCGTTCATGTGTTTTTAAATTGTCTCCTTGTACGGATCGTGAGCGAATGCTTCCAGCAGCAGAAGTGAGCATAGAGAGACCTTCATGAAATCCTTCTCCAAACGCACGAGAAAAGAAAGAGAAAAATGCCGGATCGGTATCCAGTTCTTGGCGCAGACACGGACTGGAAGGGAAAGCTCCTTGTCAGACATGCATTCTGACCCCCTTCCCATTATCCTTCTGCGCGTGTGTACATTTATTTTTTTGCAGGAGGAGATTGCCGAAATGAAGGCCCGGGAGAAACGGAACCAACGGGAGATGCACAGACTGACCCAACTCAACAGAGAGCTGGCGGAGCCTCTGCAGGAGAATAGGAAGAAGAGGGCGTTTCTGCAGGACCAACTCAAATCGTATACAAAGGTCAATTAAACAAGCAGCAGACAGAGAGGCAGACACAAACGAGCAGGCAGACAGACAGGTTAGGATCCATTGGGGTTTTTCTTCGTGATGATGGTGGCCTCCCGGTCGGCTTCTGTCAGTGTGTACTGACAGCGCTCCGTTCAGAAAGAAATTAGATGATGGCTGTCAGCGAACAGAAGGCCGTCAGAGAGAGACGCAGGCAGACACAAAGAAAGACCCAGAAAGAAGAATGTGACGACACACAAAGTGAGAATCACTCCCGAAGGAGCCCATGAGGAAAGGAAAGGAAAGGAAACAAACCGACGGACAGACTTCCCATTCGCGCAAAGAAATGAGGATCGGCCTCCCTCCCTGATGAGCTCCGGATGCTCGCTCTCTTCACTCACTTTATCCCCTTTTTTTTCTTCCAATATCCGCCATGCAGGACAAGATGGCATTGAAAAATTTGAAGGCGAGGTCTTCGCAACTGGACGAAAAAATCAAGGTGGGTCGAGTAGAGGGAGATGGAAGGGGGGGAAAACAGAGAAGGGAAAGATGCTCGTCATGTGAGTCATTGTGCGCATGAGCGTGTCTTGAAATTGACATTTCTTGTCGTCCTTGTGTTCCCTCCCTGCCTTGTGTCTGTGTGTGCTTCAAAGCATCTGTGATCTTCAAGCAGTAGAGTGACTGGATCTTTTCCTTTCTGTCCCTCCCTTCTCTTTTCCCATTTCACTCTGCTGTCTGTCTGTCTGCCTGCAGGAGGCCAAGGGAGAACTGAGAACGATGGAGGAGAGGTTCAGAAAGGTGAGTGACTTGGTGAATCAATGAGGGAGCAGGTGACTGGGGGAATGAGTGTGTGCGCAATTCCCATTCTCCTCTCTGGTCATGCCACCAGAACTTCTCTGGTCCCCTCTCTGTACGCATGGTGACATTTATTTATTGCACATTTGATTATTCGATGAAAGGGCCTTACACCCCTTTATGCGTGCATCTATCTTTTCTTCTGTGTGTTTATACAATCTTCGATTTCGCTGATTTTGCTCCGCTTTCACTCTTTCCCTTCTCCATCTTCGTTTCTTTCTCTCCGTATTCCCAGAAGTCTCTCTGTCCGCCTGCCGCCTCTCCTGGCTGCATCTGTTTCTGCTCATGCTGGAGTCTGCGCGCTCCTTTCGCTTTTTATCTGCCCATAGCTGCAGAGTCAACTTTGCCTTGCCGAGCCTCGTTCTTTCTCTTTCTCTCCCTTTCTGTCCTCGTGTGTGTGTGTGTGTGTGTGTGTGTGTGTGCAGGTCGAGAAGGAAAGGGACGAGCTGTACAGGCGGTTCAACAAGGGGGTCAGTCGGGGGGGGGGAGTTTGGAAAGGCTCTAGAGGTACAGGACGAAGGGAAGGAAGGAGAACAGACAGGCAGGCAATTAGGTGTTTGATAGCTAGTCTTGCACGGATAACTATCCGAATTTAAAGGTTTATGTGCATTGACTTTCTTTGAAACATCGCTTTGTTCGCTCTTTCTCACTATTTATCTGTGTGCCTGCCTGCCTGCTTCTCTCTTCCTGCATTCTTGCCTGCAGGTCCGTGAGATCAGGAGGAAAGCAGAGTTCAAGAACGTGGTCTTGGAGAAGAAGCTGGACCTTCTCACAGCGGCAATGAACGAGAAGGTGCGTGCCCGCGGGGGGAAGTGGGCGGGAGGGGGGCCATTCGATGGACGATTCCCTGTTTCTGTCTGTCACTCACTGTGTGAGCGGATTGCATCTGACGTTTTTTTCTGCCCGCACTCGTTCCTTTGTTTAAACCAAAAATGAAAAAGCGCTAAAAAGGGACATCATCACACCGTTTCTTCTTCTGTCACTTGACTTCTCTCCGTGCTCTGTTTCGCCTTCTTTTCCTCCCTCCCTCCATCCTGCCTGCCTGCAGCAAGGACAGCTAGACGAAGTCCTGAGGAACGCCCAGCTTGCACCTGAGGTGATCGAGAACATCGCCGGGAAACTGGAACAGGTGAGTGCCTTGCAAGGGGGGTTGAAGAAGTACAGGCAGGAAGAAACACGAAAGAAGAGAGGGAGGAGCGAGGAAAGAAAAGGGAAACAAACTCGTTTGCATTGTCCGACAGCTTCCTTCCCTCCCTAGCTTTTTTCTTCCTCCCTCCCTCCTTGTTTAATTCGCTGTGCCTGTCTGGTGTCACCACGTCCCCCTCTGCTCCCCTTCCCTTGACTTTCCCCTCTTCTAACAATCAAGTGAATCACAGGCTCCCACGCACCCCATGACGATGCCATGTAATGAAGTCTACTATGATGATGATGATGTTGGTCCCTGCCTGCCTGCCTGTCTACCTGCCTGCAGGTGTTGGGATCTAAGAACCGTCTGATCAAGGAACTGCAGTACGAGGTCCACAGGGCCTCCAAAGTCTACAACGACACCTGCAGGGTGATGGAGTCGAAACTGCAGGAGGTAGGTAAGGGGGGTGGGGGGAATATGGAGACTGGGAGAGAGTAAGAGACAGATGTGATAGAGGTGGGCTGGGTGGAGAGATCACATTCGTGCATGGGGTATTCGGTTTGCCGCTTGAATTGTTTTAAACCGATCCGAGTGTCTTCATTCAGCACATGGACAGTTTTGCATGTAGATGAGTCGTTTCGTTCCGAGCTAAGTGGGTGTTGCTGCAGGGTTTGCTTGAAGTTTGCAGCGAGCCTGTGAACCAACCTTTTTGTTGGCTATCATTTCATGTCCTTTGTCAATCCACGTATGTGCACACTCTCCCTTCTCCCCCCTGAATTTCTTGCTCTCTCTCTCTCTCTCTCTCTCTCTCTCTGTGTGTGTGTGTGTGTGTGTGTGTGTGTGCAGCTGGGTGTTCCTGTAGATGAAGTCGGATTTGAGCCTATCCAGACGGCGACCTCCTCGATGCCTGCTGGGCTGGTGGCACGAGTGATGGCGACTTGACTTGGGGGATTGATAGACGGAATGATATTCCCACACAGGAGTGCGAGAGGGAGCTCTAAAGAGGTGAAGGAGGTTGCTTGAAAGAGAAATTTGGACTCGTACGTTGCCTCTTCCACTCTTTTCGGGGTAAAACAAACAGAAGCATAAAGTTTCAAAACTGGGGTAGCATGCAAGACAAAGGAGCTGGCAGTTAGAAGGTGAGAAGTCATTATTGACGTCTTTGGAACAGGAGAGCTTTAAAAGGAACGTGACTGACAAAAAGTAAGAAACATAGAATATGTATAACGATGATCGAATGCTCGTGAATTAAAAAGCGCCAGACTCTAGGTTTAGGCCTTATGATACCTTATGACCGCTTATATTTTTTTAAATTAAAACATATACATGTCCTAATTTATCAAATTGATACTTTAGTTAAGGACTTCCACTTTGTCCCAATTTTATAAGGTTTTTTGCCAGATAATGGCCCAGATTTACATTAATTCCGGCCTATATACAATTTAAAATATCAATTTTCATATATATTTTTAGGGCTTGGAAAAGGTGCACCTCAGAAAAGGTGCAAACCAAGAAGCTGCACCAGATGCACCTGTTTTGTACCAGATGTACCTGATGCACCTGTTTTGCACCTGATTGAATGGAATTGGGTGAAAAGTGTCAGCGTCATGGCCATTTAACGCGCCGTGGCCCCACCCCACGGCTTCCCGCGGCCCATGTATGCAAGCGTGTTGCCGGGCCGCGGTGCACGCGGAACAAGGCCTATTAGCCGATTTTAAAATAAAAATCGGCTAAATACAGGGCCGGTCATTGAATGCGCAAGTATGCATGTGCGCTCTCGGATTCCAAAGCTGCTTTCTGCATCAAATCAAATCTACATATGTTGACTTCTTCTCTGTGCAGCATGAGAACTGTTTTATTGGCTACTCTATGTAACATAAACGACTGTGCACGCATAGCAACGAAAAGGATCAGAACAACAGGTTTAAGTCAAGAAGCTGAGCCAGCAGACTGAGTCTGTTTACATGCATAATGCCAAACGGTTTGCCGGGAGGAAAACAGCTTCGCCCACCTTTAGTAGCAATCTAAAGATGAATGCTAATGCACTAGGCCAATGCAGTGCTGTACAGAGATTCTTTTCGACATGAAGAAGAGAAGCAGAAACGGCACACACATGTATGGGAATATGCATACACGAAGGTACGTTGACACCCTCCCTCTCGGTTGCAGGTAAAGACTTTTAAAACGTGGTGCCGTGTGCTCTTTTCGATTGGCGAGCTCGATCTATCTTGGTCAGTGAGAGTAGAAGTGGCTTAATCATTCAGTTTGGTGCTTTGCATTAGAGAGTGGAACCATTGTGACGGTCGATTGTTGACTTTTAACGTAATATTTTCGTACACTTAAATTTCTTATACAGAAAACAGTTTACACATATTTTTTTATTTCCATTCTTCATACATTATATAGTTAATTCTAGAGTTAAATTTTTAGTTAAATTTTTATAGTCTTAAAATAATAAATCTAGTTATAAATATTATATAGTACTTAATTAAAACTGAATTCAAGTTAAATCTAATTTGAAAAAGAAGCTCGAATGTTTACAACATTTCAAGTTCTCCATGACAGTGCATATAGTTGATAAGACCAGTGTAGGGGCTGATCGGTAGGCTGGTGAGCAGCTAGACAGTTGGAGCCTTGGAGGCCTGACCTTATACATAGAATAGCTAGGAGGAGTGTCAGCTAGAGTGTCAGGCACTGGCGCAGGTACCAACCACAGTCACTAGACGAACACAACGATCGCACTCTTTGGGTGTGAGGATACATGTCGATCGATCAATCACTGCACGCCAATGAACGCAATAGGCCGGCCGCCCGCACGCATGCCGTTCGGGGCCGACTGACAGGCACTGCAAGGGCGGCGCGCTGCTTGCACCACTAGCGACGAGGCTGCCTCGCCTCGCAGGCTGCCTCACCTCGCAGGCAAGCCGGATGCATGGTAGGTGTGAACTGAGGTGGTGCACAACAAAAAAGAAACCACCTGCCCCCTCCGACACCCACCCACCCAGTTACCCCCCCGACCCCACCCTCCCACCCCAGAGAGAGAGAGAGAGAGAGAGAGAGAAGGGGGGAGGGAGGAGTGGGTGGGAGAGGGGAGAAAGGGAGGGAGGAGTATGCAGGGAGAACCCCTCGGCTAGCAGGTCCGACTCATGTGAAGTCACATAGATAGTTGGAGAAAATGCAGACACACTGCAGAGACACAGGGTTTGTTACTCAGTCTAAGCCAAGACCAAAGAACCAGAAAAAGGAGAAGATGAAAATCACGCGGGAAAAAGGAGTTGCAGCATGAAACTCGAAACTAAGCAAGCACACCCAGACACAGAGTCAGATTTATACATGCATGCAGAGTGCAGAAGCAGAAACACGAACGGAAAACAGGCCGGCCCCAAAACGAGCGCTCCCGGAAGCGCTTAGCCCCCTTTGCCCATCGTTCCGTACCTTCCCCCCCACCTCCCCCTCTCCCTTCGTAGTTCTTGGATCTGGCACAAAGTCATTCGACGTGCCTGACACATGCGTGCTCTCGTGAACCGAGAGATGAAAAAAGTGGAGGCCAAGAAAGAAAAGAAGAGACATGCATGCAGAGAGAAAGAGAGAGAGAGTCCATGCATGATCGAGAAGAGAAGCAGTACCAATAATTTGAGAGAGGCAAATTTGCAGCAAGTTCTTGTCAGTCAAATGCACGTGCATGCCCACGCATGATTGATGCAAACAATTAAGCAGATGTGTATAAGGTCATGAAATCATGCATGAGACTGCTACGTACACCCAGACAACTTTCGTTTCATTTTTTTTTTTCATCTTCATTCCAGCATCGAGTTAATGACTGCTCGTCATGCCCTCCATTCATGCGTCGATCCGTTTTCAAAAATTCGGTCTCTCAGTTGATCAGTCGGTCGCACGCGTTGACCTGCAGGTCTTCATTCTCCCCTTTCCCTAGCTTGTTTCTTGGCATTGAGTGATCGAGTTGACTGCTCTAGATTCTGTATTCGGATGCATGCCTGTCATAGGAAAAGTTCAGGGACAGGGAAAGAGAGGGAGAGAGAGAGAGAAAGAGAGAGGGGTGTCTCAAGACAGAGACAGAGAACCATTCAGGGAAAGGAAGCGGGGAGGCGTGGACACAAATCATTTAATTGCAGCCAGTTCCTTGCACGCATACACACGTTACACGCACTGCCTCCTGATTACAGAATGCAAAAGCAAACAAGCACACGCACATGCACACGTAGGCCCAACAAGCGGCACTCTGTCTGTGCAGGGGCCCTCATGGAATCACAATCCCATTCTCTCGAAGCAGAGGCTCAAGCAACCGCCGAACCTCCGCTCTGTCCTCCTGCCCCAGCCGACCAAGCACCTCCCTTACCTGCCGACTCTTGCGGTCTCTCTGAACGCGCTCCCACTCTTCCTGCCTGACAAACATGCCCACGCCCAGAGGACATCCCGGAACATGCCCGTGAGCATCGTGACCGCAGTCACGCAGACAGTACCCGCAGAAACCGCAGTTGCAACGGGCACAGGTCAGCGCTGCACAGCCATTGAAGTCAAGAAAAGCTGCACGGCAACGGGGGCACTTCAGGGTCAGGATTTCCTCCGCAATCTCCCTCACTCTCCTCTGTGCCCCATCTTCCCTCAATGCCCTCCGCAGCCTCTCCTCGAATTCTGTCTCCATCTCCGCCCGCACCCTCTCCTCCGCTGCCTCCAGACGCGCCCCCTCCCACTGCTGCAGGACCTCTGGGCGCAGAAGACGCGCAAGGTCGGCATGGGCAAACGGGTTGGAGGGACACCCGGGGGCAACGCATGACACTCGGCAGTCGTTGGCCTTGAACCGGGCACGCACGTCGCTGTACTCTGGGTCAAGCGAGCTCCGTGCCTGCACGTGTCTGTTCACACAGTCGGCACACATGAAGTGCTGTTGCGAGGCATCTGGGGAGTGGGAGGCGTACAAACTCCCCCTGTCCTGCAGGACAACCTCGAAGCACGTCACACACTGTGCAGCGTCCACAGCTGTTTGCGAAAAGAGACGGTCTTGAAGGACCTCTGTGGCAGTCGGACGGTCGGAGGGATTCTCTGCCTGCATGCGAACAAGAAGCCTCTCAAGGGCAGCCTGCCGCTGAGGCTGCCCTGCGAGCACACCCCCTCCCAGCAGCTCAGAAAGGGTTACACCTGCAGAGAAAACGTCACTCTTGGGGGAAGCGGGCGCTCCCGCACGCACCTCGGGGGCCAGATAGTGAGCAGTCACGTGCAGAATGGTTGTTGCACCGGACTGCCCGTTCTCACTGGCTTCCTTGATGCCATCGAAATCACCCAACACCCCCCTGCCCCTCTCTGTGAGGAAAAGATTTTGCGGTTTCACATCGCAGTGCACCTTTCCTTTGTTGTGGAGGAAGGAGAGGGCAGACAGAAGGTCTTCTGCCAACCGCAGACTTGCTGCTGCATCTCTTCCCCCCTCTGCAGGCCGCTCCCTCATCCATCCCGCCAGGTCCCCCCCCGGGTAGAAGGGCATCTGCACAAACCCGTACTCTCCCTCCTGCCACACAGCAACAACAGGGCACAGGTGCGGGTGCTGCAGCTCGTGCAACATCGAAACTTGACGGTAGAAGTGTCGGACTGCTGCTGAAGCCTCCCCTGTGGCCCCCAACTGAAACCTCTTTAGCACCCACTTTATGCCCTGCATGTCCTCGCATGTCGACACCCTCGCAAGGCTGCCTGTCTGCGGAGAGGGCTCAGACAGGACCTCCTCGTTTCGGAAGTCCCGTTCAGAGGACCGGCCTTGCAGAAGGACCCCAGCAGACAGCAGGGCCCCCTGATTCCCGACTGCCTCCACATCCTGCCGGGCGACACGAAAGAAGTCGCCCCCGTCCCACAAGAGCTCAGGGAAGTGGAGGGAGGCTAGGGCGAGCAGACGAGCACGCTCACGGGCGATGGCTGCTGCGTAGTCGTTTGTGGCTGCCTGCTCTTGCAGCTGTTGGAGCTCTGTTTTCAGTCCATTTACTTTTGCTTGCTGTCCGTTTGAGGGGCTTTCGTCTATTGCGTTTCCGATATCTCGCTCTCTTCTGCGGATTTGTTTCTTCTCTTTCTTTTGAGCCTCGAGAAGCATCGACAGCCTTTCTCTCCACTCCTGCAACCTCTCCGGATTTGCCAAGGCAACCCCTTCCCGGAACTCCACAGCTGCAGCCTCCACCTCCTGCAGGGCGTCTCTGAGCTCTTTCTCAAGCACAGGCACGTCCCGCACCTGCCCAAGAACTGCCCGCCCTGCTGTTACCACTCCTCTCACCACATACTTCCCCCTCCCCTCCCCCCCCCGTGCCCCCCCTTCGGGAGACACGGGGTCTTCCAGTCGCTCCATCAGATCCCTAAACCTCCCCTCCTCCCCCACCACCCTCTCCAACTCCCCACAGGCAGAAGGGAGCCTTTCCATGCGGAGATCGAGAGATTCTCTGACGCACGCAATGCAGGCCTCTGTTGCTGACCGTTTTGCTTTCAGTTCTACCTTCCTCCGACGCTGCCACCCTTCTGCGAGAGTCACTGCAGACTGAGCGATCTCTGCGAGGGAACGGGTATCTTGCGAGGATGCGGCAACGACAAACTCGCCGACAGCCGCCTCAATCCCTTCCAGTGAGGCCTGCAGACGGTCTGCGAGGATCTGGGTTCGGGGGAGGTTCTGTCTGTCCTCTACCTCCCCCCTCCCCGCTAGTTCCTGAAATTGCTCAGCTACTCGGGAGCCTCCTCGCAAAGCGCTTTCAAGAGACCTCAGACAGTCCACCCGCTGGCAGTCTCTGTCAAGGGATTCCCCTTCCGACACGGGGGGTGGGGGTGCTGCTGTTGCCGAAGCTGACGCTACCTTGTGTTTGAGCCCCTTCTGATGGTCCCGGAAGGCGTTTGCGCGTTCTGTCGCTTCTTTGAGGGACACCACTGAAGTCCGAGCCTGTCCGAGCACATCCGACAGACTCAGTTGCTGAGGGGAACAAAGAGAGCCCAACACGGAGAGGAGGTCAGTCCACTGAGGCACAGGGAGACCTGTCAACCCCCCGTTGTGCCTTTCTCCCTCGCTGTCTCCTCCACGAAGGAAGAGAAAACGGTCCTTCATGTCTGATGCCGTCTCCTGTAGAGGCCGAGATTGGTTGGGTGTCTCGGTCTGGACAGCCGTCTCCCGACTCCTCATTCTTGCACACCATTGGGGGTCGCGCAGATTCCTGGCGACATCTTTCTTGCCATGCACTTGAGCAACATCAGCGGCAGTCCGAGAGCCCTGGGAATACTGGAAGACAACAGTGTGTCACGATAGTATCATAAAGCGGCTTGTGATTGCATGTTTGTTTATCGCAGAAACCATGCATGTACACATGAATTAAGGTCACCAGGTTGACGCAATTAAAAACAGACAAGAAGTGCACGGTTGATGAATCCAAACGCAACTACACACCGCCGAGTATAAATGCACTAGTGCAGTGGGACTTCTGAAGGTGATTGAGGGATGTTGAGGGTAGAAAACCCAACGGCTGCTTGTCGGAGAAAACCCTAACTAGAACGAAACACGCCAAACAGCGGGCATCGCTTACTAACAAACTTTTACCAATAAACAACAGCCATATGAGACCAAACCGAACGAATGCGCACACGAAGGGCCCGCAGGCTTCCATGAAAGAATCGATGCACTGCCTGCCTGTTCACAACTCCGTCATCTGACTAAAAACCCAAAGGAGAAAGCAGAAGGAAAAAACGAATCACAACATGGCTCACCTTGTTCTTTGCATGAACGTCTACCCCCGCCCGCACAAGAGCCTCAACGTTCTCCGGGGTTCCGAATGGAGAGGCGTTTCTCCATCCTGCAGCCACCGAGAAGCACAGAGGGAGACCAATCCTGAACCTGAATCAAAGGTCAAAGAACTCGTTTCAGTGCACAGCTTCATCCTTCGATCGGGCCTCCATGCACTGATTCGCGCTGCCACACCGGCGCAGCTACTCATCATCTCCAGTCATGCACTCACTACGCCCATCCACCCATCCATATACATGAAGTCATAAGGGAAGCGAAGACTCCTGCAGCACATGCAGAAGGCCCTACCAAATGCATCGTAAAAAAAAAGAAAACCGAAGGCCGTCAAGAGGATTCGAAAAGAGAAGATACGGCAAGATACCTCGATCACTAACTAGCAAGAGAAAAGAAACGTTCAAGCATCAGGCAGAAACGGGGAGAGAGGCTCAGGGCGCAATGACAGAAAACAGCCGGAGAGATGACAGGCTTGCATAGCCGCGGAGGCAGTCCGTGTCATTCTTCCGAAGATCACAAACAAGAGAAGAGAACAAACAGAAGAGGAAACAAGGAAAAGAGCAAATCAGACCTGAAGGCCAAAAAAACAAAACAACTGTAGACATTCAATCGCTGTCTGCCCCCCAACAGACACGCAAACACATGTGGCAGCTTCTTCCGTCGTCATTGAAACATCATCCATCCATCCACCCACCCATCCATCCATCCATCCATCCATCCATCCATCCATCCACCCATCTATGCATCCACAAGTCATCCAAGAGCGTCTCCGCAGACACACTCCCCCCCGCTTCTGAATCGGCGGGCGCCAGATCCTCTCAAGTTACATGTCCTCTGAAACGGAATCTCTACTCAAACAATCAAAATCAGAAGAAAGACCCGGCCGGCATTCAAAACGACACAACTGAACCAATCCAAACAAGCACGCATGCAAAGGAAATGCTTGAAGGCCTCCATGCATGAACTGTCTCTTCATAGATCGACAGATGCATGTCCTTTGAACACTCAGAGAATGAAAAGATTCACCGAAAATGAACACGACATGACTCACGTTGGTCTTCGCATGAACTTCTGCCCCCGCCCGCACCAGAGCCTCAACCATCTCCGGGGTCCCATTCTCATTGCGAGCAGCCAAATGGAGAGGCGTCCATCCACCCTGCAGCCACCGAGAAGCACAGAGAGAGAGAGAGAGAGAGAGAGAGAGAGAGCAACAACCCTGAAACTACTAGGTCAGAGCATTCGCTTCAGTGCACGGGTTCATCCTTCGATCGGGCCTCCATGCACTGATTCGCGCTGCCACACCGGCGCACCTACTCATCATCTCCAGTGACTCCCCACATCCACCCATCCGGTCATCCATCCATCCACACCATCAACCCATCCATCCGCATCATCCATCCAAGAATGTGTCCACAGTTCTGGATCGCTCGGCAACGAAAGGTTCAAGCAAGAGAGGGAACGCACAGACGGTGGTGAGAGAACTGAAGGAAGATACCTTAAAAGAATCGAGTGCCCTGCCACCCAAAACTCCAACCGAAGGCCAACTCAACGAGTCGGGACGTGCAGCCGTCTCTCAGGGCGTAGTGAAAAACACACTCACACAGCAGGGCAGGTTCGTTCACAGACGTTCATGCGCAGTCAGTCAGTCAAGTGCCCTCACAGGACAAAGATAGGAAAACTCGAAGGAAACAGAGACGAACCCAATCTCCTGTCCAGTTGACAGGTGCCCCCTCTTGGAGGAGACGGCGGATTCCGTCCATGTCGCTTTTTCGGGCAGCTTCCCACAACTGCCTCCCTTTTTCCTGCAGTGGGGAGAGAAAGTTTGAGAGAGTGTTCACTGACCCGGAAAGCGTCCAGTTGCAATGCATGTGCACCTCTCCCTGCCGTCTTTCCTTTCCCTCTTCTTTTCTTCTTTTGCTGAAGGGTCCCTGGAGCCTGCCGGCTGATTACATGCAGCTAGAGATCAAACAATTCGACGAGAAATGCTTTTGAACAGAGTCCGCGTGGCCACCTCCTCTCTCACTACACACACCTTCATTCAGTCTGGCAGAGAGGAATGCGACGTCTGGCATGAAAACATCGACAGAGACGTATCTGTCAACGTTGTTTCCCTCTGCCAAATGCAATTCGTTCCATTCTGAATCACCATCCACGCACTTCACTGCTTTCTTCCAAGGCGGCTAGAGGGAAAAGCAGGGGGAATTGAGAGAGAACGAAAGGGAGCACGCGCATGTCTCTGGATGCACCGTCAACATGCGAAAGTGAACACACACGTGCCTCTATGAAGAAGCACGTACATCAGGGAGGAGAAGAACAACCCCGTCGCCTGGCTCACGAACAAGAGGAATTCTGTGACTGACAGAAAGGGGGAAACGGATGCTATTCTGTGGAACAGACAGCCTGCGCACCTTCATAGCAGTACGCCCATGCACCTCCCTCCTTTCTGTTATCCTGAGAAGGTGTGTTTTATCCAACATCAATTCCTTCGATAAGGTAATGAAGGTCACTCCATTCACTCCATGCGTCATTTCAAAGAAAGACAATTCCACACAAGAATGGAACCATCAAGGCAAATAGGCACACTCACCGCGTCCATTGTTCACGATGGCTCCACTCGGATGTCCAATCCTTTCTGGAGGTCAGTCAAGTGCAGGAAGGAAGGAAGGAAGCACTTCCACGAGCAAGTTCCTGTCTACAGACTCCGTTCTCCCAGCTCTGCGTCCAATCCCCGTTGCTACCCTCGGTCTTCAAGATGACGCTACAGTTGCGGAAATGTGCAGGCAGACAGGTGGAAAGAGACAAACTTGTAGACTACAATGACATACAGTCCAGTCGCGAACTTCAACGGCAGCGTTCTCTGTCTCACAAAGAGACCATGCATGCAGAGAATAGGAGAGAGACGAGGACGGGCCTTGGTACATGCGTTGCCTGTTGTAAGGCAGGTTCGACTGGAGCGCGTAGCGGAAGTGCGAACCAGTGTTCTCTTTAGTGTCTCTCCGGTCCAGAGCTCAGCTTTAACGAACTGAAGTCTTGAAGAAAGGAGACGGAGACGGCTATCACGAAGTGCATGAAGTTCATGCAACCCGCGTGCAGGGCCCCCTCCCCTCTGAATTCTGGCGCCGCGGCGGGTGGCCGGCCGCCCGGCCGCCGCCGGCAGGTGGCTGGTAGGCGGGTTACGGGATCCCCCCGCCCGGCCCGGTCGAGCTTTACGAAGATCACACCTCTCTAGATAGGGGCCTTCTCATTCAGAGTTTGAATCCAAAAGCTTTAGCCTACTTTAGCCAGAGCTTTAGATGCAAGAATATATAAGAACATGATAATTCTAGTTGGGTCATTACTGATGATGATGATTGAGGGTTAAATCCTAGATCCAGCGACGCCAAATCCCAAGTATAGTCATTACAGGCCATATATCATAAACACGTAATCTTTACCTTTATTTCACTCTTACACCGGCTCTTACCTAGGCTCTTACATTTCATTTGAATATAATAATGCTAGTTTTATGCTCAAGTTAGCAATTTATTGTCACTGGTAATTAACTCTATACTTATGTATAGTGGTACCCTCTTATACCTTCTCCATGAATATATGTAACCTTAATGTATATAGTCAGATCGTATATCGTATAGTCTGTGTAATTCGTAGACGCGGCGTCATCTTTGCCTTTATTCAAAGTTTGACTATGTTTGACTCTTAAATACTCTTAAATCAATTTATACTAATATATCCTTTTCTTTGGCATCTTTCTTCTGAAAGCTAATCCACGTGTCAATGGTTCCCGTAAGCGTTGTTGGAGAGGTCCGAAATGAGTCTCCATAGTCTAAAACGAAGAGAAGAGGCGATGCATCGATGGGAAACAGAAAACTGAAAGAGCACGAAAAGACACGGGAGGAGAAAGAGACGCTTCTGTGCCTCTCTTCAGCATCTTCTTCCCCCCTTTCTATCTCTTCTCTCACTGCAGCCGCCTCAAAAACCTCCGATTGTAAACTCGTGTCTTCCGTCTGTTCGCACTCACTCACCTTCACTCGCCCTCTGACATCCCCCTCTTCCCACCCCGTCAGGATCTCCACTGCTTCAGGAAAGGAAACTGGAGGTCGAGAATCGCTTTGGAGGACTTTTACAGACACGCGGGCTCCTGTGATCTGATACTCCGGGGCCTCTGCAGGCACCTCAAAGATCACGCAACTTGCCGTCCCCCTCTCCCTCTCCCTCGATCCCCCTCCTATGAAGGTCTCTGAAACATTCTTCGACGCATGAGGAGAAGAGACTTGTGCTGTGGGGGTTCTGAACTTCAGAGAAGATAGAACGGGATCTGTGTCTCCACTCTCCCCCCCCACTTCCTTTCCAGACCCGTTTGGGATGTCCTTGTCCTCCTCCGAGGGCGGGAGGAAGAGAAGGGAATTCAGGGGAGAGCGGAGAGAGACGACTTCGAAAGGAGTGAAGGTCATCTGTCGTCTGTCTCTGCACCCGCTTCGTTCTTGTAGTTTGTGCACTTCACTCACCTCGCACGTCTCTGCTCCTTCTTTGCACTGTCCTTCGACTTTCAACTCCCATCGCCCCCCCTCCGGTTCTTCAACTTCGAATTCGACCTTCTGCTGACCTTCCTGCTGCCCCCACAATCTCCCGTTTGCGAACAGAGACGCAGACAGACTGTCCGCGTCTGTCGACACAGACGCTTCGAAAAAGGGAGAGGCGGCACAGCCTGATGGTTTCAGATCTCTGCTGAACGACGTATAATTCCTCCCTGGATCAAGAAGGGCGCGTCCATTACCTGACGTCGCGGTGTAGCTCCTCACAACCCTCAGGGTTTCATTCCTTTCGACTTCTGGGATGACAGGAGGGGGGGGACTGGCATCGGGGGAAGTGAGGCCAAAGATCTTCAAAGCGTAGGCAGAGGAGTCAAACCGATTGCTGCGGTACCACTCATGGCCTCCTACTAGGATCTCGAGGAGCTCTAGGCGTTGCCGGGGCCCTTTGCCGGGGTCCTCACAAACAACTGATCTCCTACTCACCTCTCCCTCCACGCTTCCTTCCTTCTCTTCACATGACCCCCCCTCCCTGGCACCCGCCTCTGCCACCCACCTGTCAAAATCATCTTCCAACGACGCGTGCGGCACGAAACCTGCCACGTTAGCTTCCCAACTAACCACCGAGTCCTGCCGACCGTGAATCAGGAGCACATCCGCGACACCCTCCTTCACGGAAGCGTTCGGATGGCAGCTCGGAAACTCCTTTGTGAACGACGCGCCCCCCACAGACACTGCCCCCCTCAGACGCACAGATGCAGAAGTGCACAAGAGCAACTCCACCATCCCACCCCCATTCGAAAACCCAAAGGCAAAAACCCGAGACGGGTCTAGACGGAGGCTCACAGGTTTTTTTTCATCTAACCGCACAGTGGGACTCGGAAACGCCTCCTGTGCTTCTGCTGCTGTCTTTTCAGGCTTCTGACTGCTCCGAAGCCCCCCCCTTAGGTTTGTCTCCCTCTGTCCATGGAGGGAAGCAGATCCTTGAAGCACTGAGGAGACAGTCTCGACGGAGGGCAGTTCTGCACCCCAAGAGGGTGGTGTGTCACGGTTGAGGAGGGTGTCAACAAACCTCTCGAGGAACTCCACGTCGTTCACCGTGGCGTTGGGCTGGCAGCACCCCTCCCCTGCGTTCCATGCTGCGTTGCCGAAGAGGCCGTTGAGCCCTACAGGAAACGCGAGGGCAAACCCGTAGGCGTCTGCGTACTCGGACAGACGCGCTACCTCCTCTATCTCTTCCACTCTCTGCCTGTCTCTCTCGCTTTCTGAGCTGGCTTTCTCGCCGAGAGGCATCCAGGGGTGCAGAAAGAGGACAAGCGGGATGGAATCTTCTTTGGCTGGGGCAGACTGAGAAGGCGAAGAAGAAAAAGAGGGAAGGACGGGAAGAGTCGAGAGAGGGAAGGCGGGTTTTTTTGAGTCGGAGGGTTTTGAGTCTTGTGGAGAGATTTGGGAAAACTTTGGAAGCAGCGTCTCCGAGTCTGACTGAGCAGACTTAGAAACCAGAAGCATGCTTTCAGGAAGAGCCCCTGTCTTCTTTTTCTGTGGCATCCTGAGGAACCCCTCTCTTCTTCCTGAAGCCGCTGTCTCAACCAAGATTTTCTCAAACCCTCCTGCCTTTCCTCGGGCTGCCACGGTCGACGTATCGGGCGGAATCGGACTCCAACCGGATACTGTGATTGCATCTGCATCAATTGGAAGAGGGGACGCATGACGAAGGACGGAAAACAGCAGTGAGAAATAGAGGGAAGCTTTCATGGGGAAGAGCTGTATAGTGGATTTTCTGGGCAAGTCGAAGGAAAGCTTCCGAGGCTTGCATCAAACGGCTCTATATCGGACTTTTATGTATGCACCAGAACGTTGAGTTTCCTTGTCCGAATTAAGCCCTCTGAGTCTTGGCGGTACATGCAGTCAAGCACTGGGTTATATATAATTGAATCTCTACAAACTCTGACTTCGATTGACAGCTGGGATCTAACACGCAAAAAGTCGGCATGGCTCGTTGGGGCTTGCTTGGAGGCCGTCTGCTGAACTATTCTTACACATATATAGACGGTGTGGGCAGTCGAAAACTGCTATTCAAGTAAGCAGTCACATGCAATTCCGGCATGTACGTGTATCGGTGTGCATGCAATTGTTACTATAGGACTTTTGTGCTGCGGCCAGGTGCATGTGTCCGGGGTCCGGCCGCGCACGCGCGTACGTACCGCGGCCTACGGCCCGAGCTCGCCGGCGCGGCCGGCCGGGGTATCATTGCATATGCCTTCAACTCTTTTCAATTCGACGATCATCGTTCCTTTTTGCGAAGATTGCGACGACCGTTTGTGTGCAGTGACCATCCATTCCACTCTGTCCGAGGACGTCGTCTCGTGTGTTATTTGGGCTTTGGTCTGTGGATCTCACTACGCGTCCAGAAGAAGGGAAGAGAAGAACAGAACGTGAAGAAAGGGAAAATGATTCAGAGGGACGTGTCCAGTTCCTCCTCTGCCCTCCTCCACAGAGAGCCCACAGCTGAGACTGCCGTCAGCGCTGGAGGGTCTGATGAGAGCAGAGATGTCCTGACCATGTCCCACTTCGGGAAGCTGGGGGGTTTTGGGAATCAGGTGCTGCAGTACGGCTTCCTTCAGTACGCAGCTCAATTGGGAGGAGTGAAAGAAGAAAACGTGCAGTGCCCTGAGTGGATTGGAAATGCTCTTTTCGGGAACCCTCTGAATCCACCCACAGTGACGCTACCTCCGTGTTTTGAGCTTGTGGGTGGTGTCCGGAGTGTGTTTAGTGACTGTCCTGAGGCCTTGACGTTGGCAGAGAAGAAAGCAGGGGGTGAAGGAGTGGGGGTGTTTTGTGATCCTTCTGAGGTTCTGTTGAGTGGCAGAGGGCTGAGGGGTGTTGACGTGTTCGGGTTCTTCCAGCTCCACACAGAGACGGTGAGACCCTTCAAGGAGCAGTGGAGGAAGCTGTTCCAACCCAACCCAAAACTGCAGAGCAAGATGGAGACGGCCCTCCGCACTGTAGTGTCTGAAGAGGAGACGCTGGTTGTGTTGCAGTTGCGGAGAGGGGACTACAGAACGTTTAGCGCTGCCTCGTTTGCGCTTGTGACTCCTGCTGAGTGGTGGTTGGAGTGGCTGGAGTCTGTGTGGGGACAGCTGGAGAGGCCCCGGCTAGCTATCTGCAGCGACGACCTCGATGCCGTTCTTCCGGTGTTTCGGAAATTTGCCCCCCTGTCTGGAGGGGATTTGGGTCTGTCCGCAGAGGATTTTGTGGAAGCGGTGCCTGAATTGGAGGGGAAAGCGAAGGGGGTGGCCGGGTTCTACACGGATTTTTGGTTGATGTCGCAGGTCCGTTGGTTTTGACGAGGGGAGGGAGGTGGGATGGAGCATAAGATACGTCTGTGGGGAAGTGTGTGTATGGTTCCTTAGTTCAATTATTGAAGGTTGATAAACGACTTTGTTGGGTAGGGGATGGCTGTATTAAGTCTAGAGAGTTGCTGCTCGGCATTCTGTTTTTTTGTTTTGCTTCTTTCTTCTTTGTTTCTTCTCTTCCCGCCGGGATGGACGGAAGGGGGCCTCGGGTTTCTCGTTCTTTCATCCTGCCCTGCTCCCCTGAAAGGAAATCGGGCTTTTCTGCATTTCTTCGCTCTCCCTTATTCTCTCTTCCCCTCTTTCCTGCCTGTGCGCGTGCAGGCAGACGTGTTGGGGATCAGCAACAGCACTTTCGGCTTCACTGCCGCGATGTTGAACGAGAAGGCCGGGAGGTTAGAGGGAAGGAGAGGGAGAGTGACAGGATGAGAAAGGGAGTGTGGAGGGAGCGGAGAAATTGAGAGACAGAAAGATGGGTGAGGGAGGTAGCGAGATCATTCAAGCGAGCAAAAAAAACAAAACCGTCAGACAGAGGTAGATGCTTCTGTCTCTCTCGTTCCCCGCCAGCTGCTTCTCGGCCCTGCCCATGGGTGTTCTCTTTCCAATTGTCTTTCTTTCCTCTTCGCAAATAACGGAAAGCCAGCTTATTTCTGCGTTCTGAAACAAGTCTCACTTCCACGCTTCTTTCTTTTTCTGTGTGTTGCTCAATTTGTCTGTTTGTCTGTCTGTCTGTGTATCTGTCCGTGCAGATTTGTGCGCCCCACATGGGATCTCGCAGTTCCGTCTCTGCCCTTCCTCGACCTCTCTCTGCCCTCCAGCAGCAATGAGCAGGCACAGCAGCAGCAGCAGCAGCAGCAGCAGAATTCAGGTCCCAGAGCTAAGCTGGCAGCAGAAGCCGTTGAGAGGAGGTTCTGCACTTTCGATCCTTGGGATGCCGAGCCTCTTCTTCATATTGATCCTTCGAGGCAGAGTGCGTTCAAGTCTGTCACCCAGGACGTGTGGTCCGCCTGGGTGACCTGCGGGTGGGTGTGCGCTCTGTGGTCCCTGTTCTGTCGTTTCGTGCTGCTTCCTTTGGGTATGGGGGTTATCTTTCCCCTCAAGTGCGCGTATGATCTGGAGGGTGTCAGGGGGGTGGGACGGTGTGTGTGGCGTCGTCGGTTTTTCTTGAGGGTTCCCAAATTTGAAAGAAGGAGACTTGTGGACAGCAAGAGGGGGGGTAATGGAGAGGGAGAGGCTGAATGCGGTTTTCAAGAGAGAGCCGCAGATGACGTCCCTGCACGTCTGAAGGGGGCGCGAGAGAGAGAAGGGAAGGGAAGGATTGAGGTGCAAGTGGAATAGGGGACAAGCAAGCGAGAGAGAGAGCTAGATGCTCATTTGTGATGGCGAGAAGAAAGAGAGAAGCATCATGCGGGGGGTTGGAATGCATGGAATGAAAGGGGGGGCAGAAGGCTGGATTGATCGCTTCGGTTCTCTTTCTGCTTGGTTGGTGTGAAGAGGGCGGAAGCAAACAAGCAACACAACAGCGTTTGGATGCATTGGTGGCTGCTGAGATCTTTCTTGTTTGTGTGTGCTTGTAAGTGCGTCGGTCTGAATGCCTGCCTTGATTTCACAGCCAGTATGAACGTCTGCTCTCATGTTTGTTTGTACACACGTACGTGTGTGTCTGTATGAGTGCGCGAACGCGCAGATTTGAGACTGTTTCCTAGATGTTGTTGCTTGAAAACGGGATTATGCTCGTGTCCGTGTGTGCGTGTGTGCCCTTTCGTGTCCATTTGAGTGCATATGAGTGGGTGGTTAGTTTTTGTGGATTTGTTTGTCGGTCAGTCTTCTCCTTTCTCTCAGATTCCGTTTCCATTTCTCTCTGTTTCTGTCTCCTCTGCCTCGAGGAAGGATGAATTAATTCACTGCGTCAATCGATCCACGGATGGTTGGGAGGAGCCCTGATGCTCGATCGATGTGCATGCAATGGTGTCGTGCTGCGTGTTTTTGTTTCTTTCTTTGTTTGTTTGTTTGTTTCTTTGTTTGTTTGTTTGTTTGTTCGTTTGTTTGTTTGTTTGTATTTTTTCCTTTGTTGATCGAGGCAGAGTCTGTCGGCTGAGCCCATTTTGTCTTCTTGTTTGTTCGTCTGTGAACATATGCTTGTATGAGTAGGTATTTGTATCAACGACCTTCGTGTCAACTCCATTGTGTCTGTTTGTCAGGGTTTGTCCCTTGACGGACGTGTATTTTGGCTTCTTTTGTCTTCTGTCTTTTTTGTGTGCCGACAGGCAGATTTGATTATTCTTCTTGTCAATTAACCCTTCCCGTGTCTAGTCTGTCAATTCACTTTTGACAGGACACTCTTTGTCCAACGCCTACTTCAAGTGACAGATGTCTGTATCAAAGATGTGTCCCCCCAGTTTCACGTACTTTTTCAGCATTTCTGCAGAGCGAGAGTCTCGTTTCTTCGTGTTCTTCCTTCAGACCAAAGAGTCAAAGACTGGGCCCGTTGTTCTGCATGCAGCTTGTGCCTGAGCCGTGTGCATGTCCCCTAGCTCTCGGTGCGGTCTTTGCGAACATGAGACGGGAAAGGAGAGGGGGGTTGGAAGGATGAGACTGACAGTGCTTATACATCTTGAGTTAACTTGTGAGCGTTAACAGTTTGAGGTTCTCATGCTTTAGATTTTTGCCTAGAAAATGCTAGAAGAAAATGTACAAAACAAATGATATCGGCTATGTAAGCGGTGTCCTAAGCGTTGTCGATTAGTACGTTTCAGCTTCTAACAGTTCTAGTAACAGTCTCTTAACAATTCATAGGCAATTCACTGGACAATTCATAATTCATTGTTGATTTTAAAAATTAATTCCATATAAAATTTGATTCATGTATAAAGAAGTATAAAAATTTACAAAAATGATTTTTTTAAAAAAATGACTTCATATTATATTATTATCAATTAATTTTTCATGTATATTTTTTTATATACACCTCTAAAAGACTAGCTAAAACACAAAAGTTGAGACCGTCACCTAGACTGTCATAAAACGGCGACAGTGTTCTAGGGTACCAATGTAAACTAGCCAATAAACCACTTATCACTTATCACTTAAAGATTCACTTTCATAGTGATATTAAAGTGATAAGTACTAGCATAAGTAGTGACTAGATTTGATTTGATTTGATTTGAGCTTGAAGCTCAAATCTGACCAGATTTGATACTAGATTTGATGTAGATTTGAGGTTGAAGTCTAGAGGTCACTCTCGACAGCACTGAAGACGATGTGACACAGTCATGACATAGTCGACACCCTAGTTAGTGACCAGATTTGATTTGATTTAATTTGATTTGATTTAAAGTAGGGCTTAACCTTAAATCAAATCTTAGGCTTGAGAGACTTTAGCATGATAGGGCCTATCAAATCCTATCAAATCTACTTCAAATCCGACCTTTTAACCTCAAATCTCTAAGATAACTCAAGTCTTAAATTAACATAACTCTCTAGGATAACTTTAAGATAAAAACTTATGTAAGCTCTTAGCTTTGACAATAGCTCATTAATTTTGAGAGTCTTAATTTATAGGGCTTGGAAAAGGTGCATCGCAGAAAAGGTGCAAACCGAGGAGTCGCACCAGATGCACCTGTTTTGCACCAGATGCACCTGTTTTGCACCTTATGAGAAGAGTTGGCTCTAAAGTCCAAGTCTTTAGGTAAAAAATGGGTGTGTGTGAGGCCGCAGACCGCCCCCACGGCCCCGTCCCACAGCGCGGCAGGCCGCACGCGAGGGACATGTTGGCCGGAATGACACCAAACATGCTACATACCGATATACGGACACACAATCGAGCAAGTCGCCAAAAAGCTCACAACGAAACGGTCTGACCATCGAAGACTCATGGACAAGGGTGATTCAAGTCAACCTCAACATATAAAGGAAGCTTCCTCCAAGGGGGCATAACTCACTTAGAGACTTTTTTGGAGTGAGCAGCCTCCTCTCTCCTCCTCTTCTTCTTCTTCTTCTTCCTCCTCTTCTTCTTTTTCGTCCTCTGTGGTCGTTTCGGGGGGAGGGGGAGGTGAGTGAAGAAGAGAGCTAGGGTATGATGGGGGTAGGCTCTGACTCTCTGAGCCTTTGAGATCAGGCCCTCGGTTGCCCTTGCTCAGCGAAGAAATGTAAATCAGGATCAACATCTTCTTTTGTTTCATTCTTCTTTCCTTTGATTTTTTATGAAATCACACCATTTGTCTTTGCTTTCTTTGTGACTCGTGAGTTTGCTCCAAAGGGGCATGCATATAGTATGAACGTTTTATGAACCGTAAGAACAGAACTAAACTACAAAGCAGCACACAAACAGTGCCAACCACATTCAAACGCTCTAAATCTATACAAAAAAAGTATTGAGCAGGTCAGAAACGTTGCTTGAATCGAGAAAAGAGACCCAGAAAGAGACCAAAGTTATGAGATAGTCAAAAACACAGTTTTTAATTGCAATTATTGAAAAAAAAAAGTTTTTTATGGTCTTTTCACTCACATTTTAGGTTGTTTCACATAGTAAAAGTTTGTATAGCTAACCCATATTATAAAAAGCTTTTGGGCTTTGAATGAGGCGCCTCTTGGCCGCTAAAAACACTAGAAATTAGCTTTAGAAACCTAGTTTTTATAGGGTAAACGGTGCACCTTATTTTGCACCTGTTTTGCATCTGATTTAAGGTGCAAACCGGTTTTTACACCAGCACCAGCACCTTATGTACCTTTTTTCAGCCTTATTAATTTAGCTTTTAGCTAGGCTTTTAGTCTAGTTTTTAGTGATTTTTTTGTCTCTAGGGCTTTCTAGGATTTGTTAGTGGTGTCGACTGTGCCCTGTTGTCTTCAGTGCTATCGAGAGTGACCTCTAGACTTCAACCTCAAATCTACTTCAAATCTGGTCAGATTTGAGCTTGAAACTCAAATCAAATCAGATCAAATTAAATTAAATCAAATCCTATCAAATCAAATCTGGTCACTAACCCTAGTCGACACTACTAGCAAATCCTAGAAAGCCCTAGAGACAAGAAAATTATTAAAAACTAGACTAAAAACTAAACTAAGACTCTCAAAATTCGCATGCCGAGGGCCAGTGGGGTGCTTTTTGCCCCCCTTTCTACATAGAAGACCGGCGCTTTTCCACAAAAAACTTGTTCTCATAATTGGTAAGGAGTTAGAAGCTGAAACTTTGTGTAAGAAGACGTTGTAATGATAGAAAAAGAACTATGGAACAGATTTTTTATATCATTTCTAGAAACATAGGCTGCCATACAAATTTTATGAGTTTTATACCATTTTTCTTATTGTTGAAAATCGTTAAAAAATGACCCAAACAGAAGGGCACCAGTCTCAGTTTTTTTTTCTCTATTTTCATAGAATGCCATAAGTGGAACAGTTTCCTAAAGAATTTCAAACTAGGTTTCAAAACAAGTATCCGTCTTGAGCCTGTTTGTTACTATTATAGTAGTAGTAGGAACTAGTTTATTCTACAGACTCAGTTTATTATTCAACTTAGGTGCCGTGCTTGCCAGTGTGCTGACTTACTAAGCGTTAGATACCTAATCATGGCCCTAATCATGCATGGGCCGAATAACCCCCCAAATTTGATAACATATGATAATAATGACCATAGAATGATGATAACGACTTTCATAGGCTACTTCATAGGATACATTCGCAAATAACTTTTTACATGGCCCCGCATGCATGTTCTGGAGTGCTTTTTCAGGGCCAATAAGCCATTAATTTTACCATAATTTTGGAAACTGCTTAAATTACCGTACGTTTGCTTATACTAGCGAGTGCAATGATTGTATGGTTCGTAGCGAATCGTACGACTATCCAGTGCTTAATTCTGGAGTATCATCATCAGATATATTGTTTTGTATGACTGAACTTTGTTGTTTGCTCATGAATGTGTATGTGTCACGGTGTTTCAAATATCAACATCTACGGAACAGCTACCAGATCAAAGAGAGAAATTTAGATATATCAATAAGTCTTGAATAAGAAGCGAGAACAGTTTAAGTAAATGCAGTTGAATTCACTTTCTCTTGATCGATTCTTCTACTAGAATATGCCACATCCCTCAGAACCTCTCTCTTTCTAACCATTTCTCAAACAAAGAGAGAGAGAGAAAGATCGAGAGGACTCTTAAGTGTGTCTGTATGAGTGTGTGTATATATATGTATGTGTATGTGTATGTCTATGGGACATAGCCGCAATCCACAGTGAGAGAGAATAGAGAGAGGTTCAAAGGAGGGCAAAATAGGGCAAAGTAGGAAGGATGTAAGAGCAGAGGCCGGCTTGTTCCTTCCCTTTCCCCCTTTGAAATTCACAATTTCCATGTTCGTTATGTATTCCCCTGACACGCTTCTCTTCTCTTTGGTCAAAAATAAGAAACATCACAAAGCATTAATTCATGAAAGAAGAAGCAAGCAGAAATATACAAAAAGAGAGAGAGTCCTCCGGCCTCCCTTACTCTCTCTCCCTTGCGCTCCCTTGCCCCCGGGCCCCCGTCCTCACACATGAAGTGAAGGATCTCCTACGTGCCTCTGAATGTCCTTCAACCCCTCACAACCCCTTCTCTGCATGCCCTGGAGCTCAAAACTTGGTATACCCGCCCTCCCACCCCCTTTGAACTGTTTTTTCCCTCCGCGTCTTGCCCGTAGAGAAAGTTCCTCAACCCCAGGCCTGTATGCATACACACATACACACACACACACACACACACACACACACATACATACACAGACACACACAGACACACACAGACAGAGAGAGAGAGAGAGAGAGAGAGAGAGTGAGAGAGAGAGAGAGAGATGAAGAGAAATCAAGCGCGTCATTTTGGTGTCATCGGAATTCTACCATCTGCATGTCCTATAGAGAAAAGCCCTAGGAAAAGCCTATGCCACATGGCTGTTAGGTTTGTGTGTCAGTCATACTCTCATACAGATATACAACGGTTCACACAAAGAAGTAAGACCTAGAGTAGGACCGAAATGCATATTCACAGCAGCTCTATATGAAATTAATGGTATGCTTCCAATCAATGCCCACACATATACATGCATTCGCAAGCGACTTGCAGAGGAAGTCGAACAAGTTTTGAATGAGAAGCGATGTTCAACGTCAAGATGACAGACAGATTGGGGTCTAATGATGGACCGACCCTTCAAGTTCATGTATGAGTCACTCGCTGCCGCTCTCTCATCGCTTGCATGTAAGCGCTGGAGAAGGAACGGATTCTTCTGACCACTTGACCGAGCACGTTCAAGTTTGCACGTCGGATCTGCACTGAAGCAGGTTTGTCTGGTGTAACCGTTGCTGGTTAATTCAATTAATTAACTTGGACATCACTCATCTCCCAGTTCGACGCAGCTGAACCCTCTCTCTTAGAACTTCGACACCGTCCTTTGATACTAACGGCTGGAGAGAGCCCCCCATGACTCTGTAGAATTCAGCCTCTAAGGCGGCTTGATCAGACTGCACCACGTAAGTGTATGACTGGATACACCCAGGCGCGTACACCGAATGCAAGGGAGCCATTTCTGTGCATAGGAAAGACGAATCGACATATGCACTCACTGTCGGGCTCTCAGCAGGGAAGAGGGGCATGGATAAAACCTCAGAGCGGGGGAGGGTTGGTTTTATGGTAATGCCAGCCTTCTCTTCGGCTGCCTCCCGCAATGTATTCACCTCCCCCGACCTCCCCTTCTGTGAGAAAAGGGAGTTGCTCCCTCCTCTGCGCTGCTAAGACTGTGCATAGAATTCTACTTTCATCAGGGCCTGGAGTGATTGGACCTCTTTCTTTTTATCCACATCGATGCACCCTCGGGGGCCACTGAAGGCTAGAGGAAAACCCTCTACCTTATCTTCCTCGCTGTCAATGAGAGACGCACCTAGAGGAGAGGCAGGGGGGATATAAGCCCCTGCCTTTGAATATTGGACGCATGTTTTAAGACCTCTCTGTGGTCAACTTTGCCACGGCGCACCACCCACCCGCCCCTCATTGTCTATGTATGTAACTTATAAAATACATTTATTTTTGCGTTTTTTCGCATACATCGCGTGCGTGACAAAACCCTTTATAGGGCAAAAACAATAGGGATCCACCTTAGAGCGACCATTTTTTAAAATTAAAAAAATGAAAAAAAGAAAATAAAATGAATTCTAATACAGTAAGTGATAATACAAAGCCAAGCCAAATCGTGCATCTAATATTCAAGGGCAGGAGCTTTGTGAATCTTAAACTTTGAAAGTATATTTTAGATTGAAATCAGACAGAGGAGGCTAAAACAATACTATAGGGTGACTTAGGGTTGCAGTATGTATCATTTCAGAGATTATCTTAAAAAGCGATGGATTTCAAAAAAATGTTTTAAAACTTGGCCTTTTACGGCTTAAATCTCAGAACCATCGATTCACTCTTTTATTTATATGAAAAAAAGAGTGAAAAAAAATAAAACCGTGGTGTGTTTAGAGAGAAGGATAGAAGATAAAAGAAATGAAAAAGGGAGAAAGGCTGACTTGTGTGAGTCTCTAAGTTAAAAGAAAAAAGAAACTGATATCACCTCTTTTGTTTATGATGGTGTAAAGAAAAGCTTTCACAAAAAAAGAACAAAGAGAGACACAAAGAAAAAACAGCAGAGGCGTATGATGCTTAACTAAGTTAGTGGTGTAATAGTCCATTTAGGTTACTATGTGGCTGCATTCATCTGTGATAGAAGTTAAAGAAAAAAAGAAATCATTTTGAGAAAATTCATTTTTAAGGCAAAACGAGCACAAAGCCCCTGCCCTTGAATATTGGACACACGTTTTGAGACCTCTCTGTGGTCAACTTTGCCACGGCGCACCACCCACCCCCCCCTCATTGTCCATGTATGTAACTTGTAAAATACATTTATTTTTGCATTTTTTCATGCATACCGTACGCATGACAAAACCCTTTATAGTGCAAAAACAATAGGGATCCACCTTAGAGCAACCATTTTTTAAAATTAAAAAAATGAAAAAAAGAAAATAAAATGAATTCTAATACAGTAAGTGATAATACAAAGCCAAGCCAAATCGTGTGTCCAATATTCAAGGGCAGGAGCTTATATCTGCCTTCTTATTCTCTGAGTCACTGGTGTGCACTGCTAGAGAGGACAACTCTACAGATTCGGGGACAACTGCGATCTCGTCTTGTTGGATGTCCATGGGGGTCATAAAGAGAGGAGAGGCAGGGGGAATGTATGTCTCCTTCTTAGGTCTCCTTCTCCCCACTAGTGTCCACTGCTAGAGAGGACAACTTTGCAGATTCGGGAACAATTGCGATCTCGTCTTGTTGGGTGTCCATGGGGGTCGCAAGGAGAGAAGAGGCAGGGGGAACGTCAGTCTTCTTCTTCTCATTGTTTCGTCTGAAGTTTTTTTTCTTCCTTAAGATCTGCACAGAGGTCTATTCCTTGTTTTTGAATGGAAATTTGGTCTGAGTCAAAGTCCATGTGTCAGATGCACTGTTGTAGTCTCTGATGAAGAAATCCCTGTCCCAGCGGGTCTGCAGAGGTCTGCCTGACACTTTCAGGTGTTACATCAGATTGTTAATCTCTAAAGCTGACATTTTACTGTGTTGTATGTGTTGTTTGGAAACCAAGAAGTAATCTCTCTGTGACGTGTATGCCTGTCGTGGTGCGAGCATTAGCAAGTGCCCCGCCTTCACGTGTCGATTGTGATGGAACCAGCCCGTGTGTGTGCATGTCGTTCCGGGGCCGCAATCGAAGTAAGCGTGCACGTCATTGCATGCGATTTAGCCACATGAATCAACAGTCGTATTTCTATCGCATGAGAGTCAGACTGACAGAAACAGAATGAATGAGCGAATAACAACAAACGCTTAGCATGACAGACCTTCCGTCTGACTGACTGTCTCTGTCTCGATGAGCCCTCGTCTGCTAATGTATAGCTAGCCACTACGCTACACGTAATAGCAGGAGCCTCGTTACGACCAAATTTGCTCTGCCAGGATGGAAAGTTTCACCAGAGAATTCGAAGAGTTGAAAGCCTTGTACCAAGCTTAGGCTGCAGAGATTGCTGAGCTGAGAGCGATCCTTGGCCACTTGTATTCCACTTCTTCCAGTGCTTTTGCGAAGGTAATCAAACCAATCTACGATTATGCTGGAACAGTTGAGGAATTCGAAGATTGGGTCCAGGTGTGCGAGAAGTACCGCAACTTCTATGGCATGACTGATGCGCAGCTGCTCAGTGCAGCCGACAGCCACCTCAAAGGTGATGCAGTGAAAGCTGTGAAGCTCACAGAAAAGAATGGGCACACGCCTGCGACGTGGTTGGAGCTCTAGACTGTCTTGCTGACATATTTTCAGGACAGACGGACTCGTGATGATCACTGAGATGAACTGGACAGGATGAAGTATACGGGAGTGTCGGGCACAGATCTCAAGACGTACATGAGCAACTTCATCTCTAAGATGCTCTTCATCCCTGATATGAGCATGAGCGACAAAGTATATCAGTACGAAAAGGGTCTTCCCGAAGACGTCCAGAAGGAAGTGAAGAGAAAGAAACCCGCAAACCTTGAGGCAGCAGTAGGAGCAGCATTGGAAGCACTCTCAATCGTTCCCCACCCATCTGTTTCGTTTGCTGCAGCAGCAACCCATCCCAGAACACTTCCCTCAACAGAAGCACCCCCTGTGACCGGTGGTGGAGGTTATATGTCATATAATCCCATTGGTCTAGCACCCATGGACATTGGTACACTGGGGCAGACAAACAGAAGCAGAGAACACAACATCCGAAAGCTGCCACCCCTGACTGACAAAGAGAAAGAGATCCTCAGGGAGTTCCACGGTGTTTCCTCTGCAGGACATTGCATGCAGGTCATGGTGCAAAAGACTGTCTTGACCGCGACATTATCATCATTCAGAAGCCGAGAGAGAGAGCAGATGAAAGAGAGCCGAAACACCTGTTATTTGGTCATGACTCTGACGAGACCAGCGACATCTGGAGGCCAGAGGGGCAGCCGAAGATGGTCCGTGCCACAGGAGAGAGGTCTGATGACGTGTGGGTGCACCGCCCCTCAAGCATGTATCACATCGAAGGGTGTGAGTGCAGTGAGGGACGGGACGGAGACGGCAAAGAGGAAGATGAGTTCGCTAATTCCCCCAACCACCGTCAAACAGAAAGACCGATCCAGACAGGAGTCAAAAGTCGTATACCAGGCTCTAGAAGAGTGGAGAGGGAGAAGGAATTGATAGAGCAGCAGATCGCAGAAATTGAAAGCGCATTCGCTGCCAGACAGGCAGAGAAGGAGGAGGAGACGGAGAGTAAGAAAGAGGAGACAGAGGAGACGACCTGTGGTACCCTCCTGCACAAGCTGTGGGAAGTGGAGGCAGACCCCACCCTAGGTCGATCTCGTTAGAGTTTGTGTACTGAGTGAAGCAAAGGGAAGGGGAGGAAGTAAGAGTATGTCAGATGGCGTCTGACAGAAGAAAGGAGAAGGCTGACAATTCTTCTGACCAGCAGCTATAAAGAAACGCAGAAAGACTAGCTTGCAGTGTGTTTGTGCAGTGGTACTCAAAGTGTGGACGATTGATTAAGCAGCATCAGTCGTTCATGTCGACAATACGACGAGGCTCGGATGAGCGTGCACAGATGCATTGCCACCAGGAAGAGGAGAGAGGGAGGCTACAGGGTTGGCGAGTTTGACCCTACAGAGACTGGCATGGTTGCCACCAGAAGTCATGCGCGTATGTACAAAGTGAGCAAGCTTATGCAGGTCCAGTTGCGACCACAGCTTTCATGTCATGTATTCATGAGCCAGACGATCGATCGAAGCGTATGTGTGGATGTGAAACGAAATTTTTTATCCTCATGCAGATGCAATTGATTTCTTAATTCCGCGATGTCAGTCTTACGAGGATTGATGTGCATCCGTTCGCTTCTCATTTCATTATGTGAGTTCATTCAAGTATAGGCAGGAATGAATAAAGCATGATCGAGGATGAACGATGCTTGCATGAAGGAAAGGAAATGATCGAGGACGATCATTCTGGAGAGGGGCATGTATGACGTGTATGCCCGTCGTGGTATGAGTGTCAGCGAGTGCCCCGCCTTCGCGTGTCGATTATGATAGAACCGGCCCGTGTGTGTGCATGTCGTTCCCGGACCAGGGCTGCGATCGAAGTAAGCGCACGCATCATTGCATGCGATTTAGCCACATGAATCAACAGTCGTATTTCTGTT
>JAHBMJ010001022.1:0-35140 GCA_018398765.1 Chromera velia | reverse complement strand
GGGGGGGGGGGGGGATGGCAATATGACATGTAGGTGTCTTTGTTTAGCCAGACCAGGGAGAACAGGGTACAGTAGAGGCTGCCCTTGTGTAGCTGCTCAAAGGGCTTGCATCGGATGCATACCTAGCCAGCGTGGGGGATGCAGAAATCCATGGAATCGTCTCTCTTCATCTTCTTCTTCTTTTTCTTCTTCTTCTTCTTCTTCTTCTTCTTCTTCTTCTTCTCCTTCACCCTTCTCTTCTCCCTCTCCTGCAGATAGGCAGATAGACAGACAGCCAGAAGAACCAAAGAGAAACAGACAAAGAGGAAAACCTCCAAGACAGGCGGATAGACAGACCGACAGACAGCCAGTGGAACCAGAAAGAAACAGACGTGGAAAAAGACTCTTAGGACAGGTAGGCAGACAGACTGACAGGCAGCCTACAGACTCAGGAAGGAGGAGACGAAGAGGCAGACCTCCAAGGCAGGTAGATAGACAGACAGACATACAGCAAGCAGAAATAGAAAGAGAGGAGAGCAATAGGAAGCCACCTAAACAGACAGCCAGACAGACAGAAAGTGAAGAGGAAGATGTATATATGTATAGTCATGCTTCCTCTATCTCTGTCTTTCGTCTTCCCATCTATGATGTATGTGGGGGAGTACTAGGAGTGGGGGGGTGCAGGGGTTTCTTTTGTAAAGAAGAGAAGACAGAAGAGGAGAGCAGCGCCACTGACGAGGCGGGAAGCGAGGCTCCTCCCCCCATGACTCACATTGTGGAAATTGTGTCTGTCAGGGGAAAAAATGGAAGAAAGAGAGAATACGAAATCAGATGGGAAGAATGGGAAAAGACTGCATGGGTCTCGGCCTCACTTGTGCCTCAATCGATGAGAGCCGCTTTCTGGGCTGGCAGAAGACGAAAGCCGATCACTGACCTCAAAAAGGCAGTTCACCCTACTCCTTCATCATGTCAGTCTTCTTTTCCCTCCTCCTCTTCCTCCTCCTCTTCTTCTTCTTCTTCTTCTTCCTCTTCTTCTTCTTCTTCCTCTTCCTCTTCCTCTTCTTTTTCTTCTTCTTCTTCTCCTTCTTCTTCTTCTTCTTCTTCTTCTTCTTCTTCCTCTTCTTCCTCCTCCTCTTCCTCCTCCTCTTCATCTTCCTCTTCCCGCCCCTCTGCTTTCACGTCAATTCCAGACTGGGTTCTCAAACCGTCTCCTCCTTCTATTTTCTCCAAGAATGAACCTTTTCCCTCTTCTTCTTTTTCTTTCTCTTCTTCTTCTTCATCTTCTTCCTCTGCAACCGGCGTGCGAAACGTGACAGTGAATGGAAGAAGGCTGTCCATTGCTACGCTGAATGTCGGGGGTCTTGATTCTCGTCTCGGGAATGAATTGCTTGACCAGTGGTTAGAAGGGATCGATGTTGCAATCCTGACTGAAACGAAGTACATAACCACTTCAATCAACACACCCACCCACACAGGAAAAAACTTCAGTCATCGAGAATGGTACAGAAGAAAGCTGGGGGTACACAAAAGAGCAAAGGACAGGGAAGTAAAAATAGGGGGGGTGTGTATCCTTGTCCGATCATGCTTGGTCGCTAGTTTGAAGCCTTTTTGGGAGTTGGTGGGGCCCAGTATGGTCAAACTGACACTTAAAAGCTGCTTGCCGGCCCAGGAAGGGGGGGGGCGAATGCATCTCTGCACATTTTCGGTGTTTATCTCCTCCAATCAGGGGCAGAGAAGAGACTAAGAAACAATGAACCGAAAGAGGTAGAGAGAGAGATGCTTCTCAATGCAGTCTGTGATGTTCTGCTATGCGACCTTCGCATTTTAGCAGGAGACTTCAATTGCCACATAGGAAAGGAGGTCCCTAAAAGAATTTCATGGGAAAGGGAACAGATCGGTGGGACGGGTGACTTACAAGAGATCTTGGGGGGCAAGGAGGAAGAAGCAATCGAGGGACTGTCTCGCCGCTCTGACTGTCGTTCAATCATAAACGAACCAGGAAGAGCTGCCATTCGCTTTTGTGAGAAAGCAAACCTCCTTCCCTTGAATAGCCTGTCTTGGAAAGATGAAAAGAAAGGGATTGAAGTCGACTTCACAGGGGCTTGTACTTATTATGAAGGGGGTGCCTCAGCTACGGTTATTGATTTATTTTTGGTTGATCCTCCCCTTTTTGGTTTGTGGAATTCTTTTGGGGTTGAGCTACAGCCTGACGCGGCCCCCGAACATGCGGCCGTTTCTCTATCTCTCAACGTCTCATCTCTACCAAAACCGAATGACAACTCGCCGCCTCACCCTTCCTTTGTCCCATCCCCTTCTTTCATGAAGCCAGGAAGGCAAACGCCGGTCACCAATGATGAGATGATGCCTCTGGCAACTTCGGTAAAAAATTTAGCAGGGAAGCTTTGGCCTGGGTTGTGGGACGCCGGGATTCAAGAATCGAAAAAAGAAGGCAAGCCTATTCCATCCATACCTTCGCCTCCTCCTCCTCCCCTCTTCCCCCCTCCCCTTGTGTCCGTCCCTTCTTTCTACCCCGATACTCAGATACCACCTTCTGCCTTTCCGTCTTCCACTTGTTCTATCTCTGTGCCACTGAAAAGCCAAATAGCCAGACTCACCCAACAGTGGGAGCATGTACTCGCACAACCCAAGGAGAGAAAACGAAAGCCAACTCATCCGAGGAAAAGTGAAAAGAAGGAAAAGGCTGTCGCACCTTGGAGAGATCAAGAATACAGGGAGATTCAGAAGAGAGTTAGATCTGCAGAAAGGGAATGGAAGGAAGAAAAGGAACTCTGGAGGGACGAAGACGAGCGGTGCATCACAGCAAAGAGAAAGATGAACAGGTTAAATAGAGAGAGAGGGAAGTTGATAGCAAGAAAAAAGAGAAAGTATGCCATTCTTCAGGTAGAGAGACTCGCGGAAGAAGCTGCTAAGGACCCAGCAGCCCTATGGAAATGGAGGAGGGAGAGAAAAAAGGCAGAGAGTAGGAGTGAGAGAGAAAAGCCGTCCGCCTTTTCGTTTTCAAATTTTTGGGCCGATGTGTTCAGTGGGGACGGACTGGAGCCTCAAAAGAAGGATGAAACACCAGCTCCCCCCCCGGTACCTTTCTTCTCTTTTGATAAATGTGAGAAGATACTGAAGGCAATCGACCTAAAGAAGGCAGCCGGCCTCAAAAGAATCTCCCCTGCGCAGGTACATTTATGCTTTTCCTCTTCTCGTCTGTCTCGTCTTCTTCTTTTCATTTTCTTCAATCTTTTTTTCCTTTTTTCTTTCTGGCCAGAAAAGTGGAACTTCATTCGAATCGCTCCTGTTCCAAAAGGTTACGTCTCTCCCTCTTGTGACGAATGGAGGCCCATACACATCGTCTGCCTTCTGGCAAAGTTGTTTGCATTGTTGATGGATGGCCAGTTAAGGGACACAACGAATATAGATGAACGACAGGTGGGTTTCAGGAAGGGGGTCGGTACAAGGGAAGCGATAGCTGCTCTTCATGCTCTCACGGCTTCAGCAAAGAAGAGACACAGACCCCTCCTTGCAGCGTTTGTTGACTTCAGCAAGGCATTTGACCGAGTACCCAGAAAGAAAATGATTGACAGACTTAGAGAGGAAGGAGTCAGCGAGAAGGACGTGTACATGATTCATTCTATATATATGAATGTGTGGGGAAGGGTGGATGGGTCGGATTGGGTCTTTCCCGAAAGTGCAGGAGTAAAACAGGGAGATCCACTTTCTCCTCTTCTTTTTCTTTTGTTTATTAATAATATTCATTCTGCTCTGAGTGTTGAAGGGAGGGAAGCTATTAACGGCTTGGATGGGGAATCAGATACGGATGAAAGACAGAGGGGGGGAGAATGCGGAGAGAAGAGGGAGAAGAGTGAAACAACGGAGCAGCGACCCCGTATCCCTGAGGAGGTAAGATTGGCGGACTTACTGCTTGAGAGCATAGGTTACGCAGACGATCTTGTTATTTTTGCTCACTCTTCTTCTGACTTACAGTGGCGTTTGGACCGTTTGGCCTCTTATTTTCAGGAACATGGGTTGAAAATGAATTTAAAAAAAACAAAAGTTCTCGCACTCTCAGGCTCAAGAAGGGAAATAGAAGGGGAAGTGACTTTTGAAAGGAAGACAGTTGAATGTGTAGAGAGCTATAAATACCTTGGGTGTCGTGTGTTTGAGGGAGGGGACCCACGAAAGTTAGTCAGGGACCGACTTGAAAGTGCTGAACGCTGTTTGGGGGCAGTGATGGGCACTTGTTCATCCTTAGGTCCTTTGCTCCCCCGATGTAAAGTTCGTTTACTGCAGGCGCTCTACGAGCCGGTGACAACGTACTCGCTAGAAGCCCTGCCGGTAAGTCAGAGAGATATCGTTGCACTTGATGCATTGCAGCTTCGATTTGTGCGCTGGACATTCCGTTTGCCCTATAACTCTTTCAAAGTGCCAACTTTAGTTTCAGTTGGGGTGCGTCTCATGAGAGAAATCCTTTCTTGTCGGTTGGGAAGTTTCATAGAAAGCATAAAGAGAACAGAAAGGGAGGTTCCTCGGGCAGTCTGGGATGTATGGCACAGATCGCTGACCCCAGTGTGGGCCAATTCAGCCAGTAACATGCTTCAGACAATCGTACCAGATCTTTTGAGAAAAGAAAGCTAGAGAGGGAGAAACAGAACGAATAAATGGACACTCAGGCAGAAAGCGAGGGAAAGGGAAGCCTCAGAATGGTTGTCGGAATGGTTGACTTCCCCCGTCGGCGAGCATAGGCTCACCTGTTCATGTGGCATCTATCCATGCAACTCTCGACTGAGTAATTTTCAGATAGAAAACCGATCACACCAGCGTCTGGCCATATTGCTTTTAGGGGGGAGGGTTAGAAGGGGGTGGGGTTACACAGTTCAATTGCGTACTCTGCCTCGCTCTCTCTTGTTTGGTGGTTCTCTTTTCACTTCTCTCCTTCGAGCATGTGCTGGTGGGGGAAAAAGACACGGTGGATCCTGCAAAGAACACTGTATTCACTGTCCTGCAGTCAAAGGTAAAAAGGTGATCGACGATGCGGTGCATCGATTGTCTGCGTGCGTGCGAACAGAGCAGCTTAGATCCAAACTTCATTCGCTGGCAGGGAGAGTGAAAGAGAGAACAGGAATTCGTGAAAGGGTCTGTAGAGCAAGATGGACTGCTGCAGCTGGGGAAAGAGGTATCGGGGAAGAAGAGACATATGTAAGAGAGCTCGTTTCATTCATTGTGGACCGGGAGCCGAAGAAGGCAAGTGCACTGATCGAAGCTTGTCTGAAATGAGTGCACGCGCATCAAGTGCACTGATTGAAGCTTGTCTGAAATGAGTGCATGCCCGTCTTGTGTGGTTGTTCAGCTTTTAGCTTCAGCCTAGGCTGCGGAGGGTCGTGGTTGTTCATATTTATATGCGGAAGCAGGCTAAGCTGCGGCGGTCTGCTCCTTTTATTTACAACTGCATGCATGGGTTGCCATTTGTCTCTGGTTTCAGAGACTCTAGGCTTAACCACAATTAAATAAAAAAAATAAATAGTGAGGCGAGCCACGGGACCGGCCAATCCCGGGGTGAGCCGAACTAACGCGCACCGCCGCCGCACGGGACGCCCGTAGCTCAGAGACCAACACACGTACGCAGGCTCATGGAGGCACCGCCATACCAGTCTGTATTAGAAGAAAAATAAATAGAATAGAAATAAAATGGAATTAATTCAGTCAGCTGCGTATAGCCTAGATTGAGTAAACAACAGTTGCTTGCAAAGCTTTTAGAAGCAGTTTAGAAGAGAACCTTGAACTGGCAGACTTTCCGTAGTAGAGATCTAACTGAACTAAGTGCACTCACTTAGGAGAAGAGGAGTTACCTCCTTACATGGTAGCAACAGAGCCTGGTTGATCTTGCCAGGGCCTCTGTTGCTCAGTCCAATACTGTAACAGTCATCTTCTTTCTTGGCAAATAAATTCTTTTCTTCTTCCAAGACTCTCTCTCGATGGAGTAGGTTCTGCAGCAATTGCTGGAGGGGCAGCAATTCATGCAGCAGCAGATGATCCAGGTGCAGCAGACGCAACAACTTCAACAACAACAGATGGATACTCTAGGAGTACAGCAGCAATAAACAGCCACCGACGGGGGCCCAATCCATCAACAGTAGTAGCAGATACCAGAACAGCAGCAGCAGCAGCGGATGAATCAACAGCCGACTTCTCTGCCTCCCCAACGGTCGAACTTCAAGGCGAAAGAGCCACCGGTGTTTCATGGGGACCGGAAGTTGCTCGAAGGTTGGGTCGCAGATATGAGGAAATATATACAGCTCTCAGATATTTAGGTGTCGAAGCAGTTGGGGTCTGTACATCAATACTTCTCCCGATTCCTCAAGCAATGGTATGACAAGACATAGAGGTCTGCCTCTCCTTTTGTCAACGTAGAAGATCTCTTCACCCGTCTGTCTGAGCGTTTCCCCGATCTCAACAAACAGACAGATTTGAGAGGGGAAGTCCGGAACGTCCGTTATCAGGGCAATGAGGGGGTTCACAAGTACTCTATCCAATTCAACGATATTGCAGAAGGAATCGTTGATGTGAGTGAGATCGATTTGATGTACGACTACATTCGGGGCCTTCCGGATGAGGTAAGGAACTAGGGTGAGGAAGGAAGTGAGGAGAAGGAAGCTTGACAGTCTCGATGCTGCGATGAAGGATGCAGAGGAAGCCGAGAAGCTGTTGAGTGGGGGGAGAAAGAAAGATTATGGGGGCCAGGGCAGAGACGGGCGCAGTGATTCACACCCACCTTTGCGACCTCAGTCCCAATCGAACGATGAGCTCGTCCCGATAGATCTCAACCAAATCTCCCGAATTTATTCCCTTTCCTAAGATGAGATCAACAGGCATATTTAGGAGAATACGTGCTTCAATTGTCATGCAGTGGGACACTCTGCACACCAGTGCAGGAACCGCAAGCAACAACAGCAACAACAGGGTCCTAGGGGTCATAAGGGTCAGAAAAATTTCTATGGAGGTCAAAGACATATGCACAACCTACAGAGTGGGGTGCAGCAGCACTACGGCGGTTTGGTGCAGGGGCAGTAAGGGAATTCAGTCATCCCACAGGGGCTTACACCTCCCTTTGGACTGTGCCCACCACCGCAGTTCCAGGGAAACCCTCCCTAGTGGTCACAGCGCCAGGCTGAGCAGCAGAATGCACCCCCGAGAGGGATGTACTCCATGACTGGGGGCAGGACAGGCAGGAGAGGGAAATTGATCACCTTCCATGGCATAGCGAATGGCATCCTAATCCGTGCCCTTTGAGATCCAGGGGTGGACTCCATTTATGTGAGCAAGAGAGTTGTTGAGACTGGGGAGTTCCGTTTGTCCGCTTTGGAGCCCTCCACATGTAAAGGGGGCATCCGTCTCGATGGTGCGCAGGCTCTTTTGACTACTGTCCAATGGGAGGCGCCTGATATCGATCTGAGAATTCAGGACTTTGTAGCCCCCCTGACCATGACTGTACTCGATCTGGACGAGGATTATGATATGGTCCTGGGGATGCCCTTCTGTGAGACCTTCAAACCCCTTCCCGATTTCGAAGCGAAGTCTCTCTTCATCGCTGCAGATCGTTCTCCCTCCGGGTCGCAGTTCACACTGTATGACTTGGAAGTCTACCATATTCTGGGGGCCAAGCCTGAACCCTTGACCCGCAGAGAGATCCGTAGGCTTTCTAAGAAGGAATCTACCACCTTCCGGTGCTACCGTCTTAAGGTCCGACCTCTTCCCTCCGTTTCTTCCCCCCTGGAGGTCAACCAAATCCAAGGAGCCGAGATACGGAGGCCCCCACCTCTCTCGTCTTTCCTGTCCGATCTCCCAGTCAATTCGGATGATTACACAGATTTCCACAGGGAGGTGCAGGAGGAAGGAATGAGGCCAGGGATGAGAAAGGTTCTAGAGAAGCATTTCAGCATTTTCCCGAATGAGATTCCCGCCCTTCCGCCCAAGAGAGAAGTCGAGTGTCACATCAAACTCGAGCCAGGTCACCGCCCCCCTGCTCGAGCTCCGTATAGGCTCACCTACGGGCAGCTCGGTGAGCTTCGAAAACAGTTAGAGTTGTATTTAGCCAAGGGTTAGATCCGCCCTTCCAACTCCCCGTTTGCTGCCCCTGTCTTTTTTGTCACGAAGGCTGACGGCACTCAGCATATGTGTATTGATTACACGCAGCTGAACAAGATCTGTGTGAGGGACAGATATCCCCTGCCGCATCTGGATGACTTGATTTCCCGCCTGCATGGGGCCAAGTACTTCTCGTTTCTCGACTTGAGACAGTACTTCCATCAGATCCAGGTGGCCAAGGGCGACGAGGAGAAGAGTGCTTTCATAACAAGGTACGGCATGTTTGAGGGGCTGGTCATGCCGTTTGGCTACTACAATGCACCTGGAATCAGCATACGTATGATCAGCAAGACATTGCGCCTTTTGTTAAACAGGTGTATAATTGTTTTTATTGATGATCTCTTAATTTTCAGCCACACTCCTGAGGAACACGAGAGAGATGTGGAGGCCGTCCTCCAGCTCCTCGCCGACGAGTCTCTCTATGTCAAACTGTCGAAGTATGATTGGTTCTGGACCGAAGCCAAGTTCTTGGGGCTGGTCATCAGTGAGGGTGGATTCAGGCCTATGTCTGAGAAGGTGCAGGGACTCCAGGACTTCCCCAAGCCGACCGACCACACTTCACTGCGTCAGTTTTTGGGGTTAGGAAATTGGTTTCGGAAGTTTGTTAAGGGGTACAGCCAGGTCGCTTCTCCCTTTCTCTCTCTTTTCCACACCTCAATCCCCTTTGTGTGGGAGCCTGTGCATGATCAGGCATTCATTGCTCTAAAGAAAGCTGTCCTTGAGCTTGCCACCCGTGCACTGCCTGACCCCAGTCAGCCTGTCTACATTGCACATGACGCCTCACAGTCGCATCAAGCCATCGAGGTAGTTACTATTCAGTGCTGTCAGAAGACAGGGGCATACCGTCCGCTTGCCTTCGGCTCCTGCCGCCTGACCCCCATCGAGGTATGCTACCCAGTGGAAGAGTTAGAACTGTTGGCGATTATCCATTTTGCGAAGGTTTGGCGTCATTTCCTGACGCCCGGGTCGGAGTTTTAGACGGACCACAAGAGTTTGGAGAATTTGGGGAAGTCGTTTGAGCACTGCAGTCTGTGTGTAAGACAGTGGATTGAGTTTCTAGAGGAAGTGGCGGTTCCGATCAAATATATTCTGGGGAGGGCGAACATCGTTGCTGACGCACTTTCCCGCAATCTGCCCCCTTTGGTCCAGTCCTCCCCTTCTGCCCCTTTGCCATCTGTCAGAGTGAGGCAACCTACCTCGCTGATGGTCAGTCAAGCCGACAATCCTGACGACAATGAGGTCCCAGGGCTTGAACCTGAGTATGAGGATGAGGGGGCAGTTGTTGGCGAGACCCGTTCTTTGGGGGGGGGGGCACGGGAGCACTGAGCAGCGTTAGTGCCGGACAACCTTGAAGATTGAGGGAGATGTTGATCTGCAGAGACGCTGCAAAGAGGAGTATGCAAACGATCCCTGGTTTGCCCTAGAGCATACTCACCTGAAGAATTCCCCAAACAAACTCCCCTCCCCTCATCTGGTGCCCCGTTTGAAAGGTCTCTCTCTGAGAGATGGTTTGTTGTTCCAGGAGGACCGCCTTTGTGTCCCTCGCTCACAGCGCACGGCTCTTATTCGGGAGAGCCACTCATCTCACAAGAGTGCGCACTTCGGGGTCGGGAAAACCTATAGTCGAATGACAGAGAGATACTTCTGGCCTCAGATGTGGAGAGATGTACGCAGATTCGTTCGTGCCTGTGATCTCTGCCAGAGAAGCAAAGCTCCCAGCCGAGCGCCACCCGGTCTCCTCCGACCGCTCCCCGTTCCCAACCACCTATGGGAAGTCACTCAAATTGACTTCCTCGTTGGACTGCCCACCTCCGGAGATGAACAGTTTGACTGTCTCATGGTTATCACTGACTCTCTGTTAAAAGGGGTATGCCTGATCCGGACCTATACAACAGTAACAGCAGAGCAGGCAGGCCGGCTATATTACGAAAATGTCATAGCAAAGAAGGGGTGGCAGCGCACGATCCTTAGTGACAGAGACCGCCGTTTTCTATCTCGATTCTGGCAGACCCTACACACCTTCTCGGGCATACACCTGTCGTTCTTCACGACGGCACACCACGACACACCAGGATCAGCAGAACGCATGAATCAAACAATCGAGGAGGCCCTCTGTTGCCTCGTTGAGACCCAGCATCACCGATGGGCGGAATTCATCCCGTTTCTTGAGTTTGTATACAACACATCTGTCTATGTCGGGACAAGTCGCTCTCCCTTTCAGCTCAAACACGGAAGAGAACCCCTCACGCTCCCTGCTCTTTCTCTTTCTCCTTCTATCCAGCCTTCCCCCGAGGCCTCTGATTTTTTGAAGGAACATAGAGAAGCTATTGAGGCCGCCCGTGCCTCTCTCAAAGCAGCCCAGTCCAGTCAAATCCGAAATGCCAACAGACGACGCCGCCCAACCAACGACATCAAGGTGGGGGACTATGTGCTTGTCTATCGCTCCTGGTGGGCAACCGCTGCAAAGCCCGATGTTCCCCTATACAACCGCAAGCTCGACAGCCTGTGGTTTGGTCCCTTCAAAGTGACCCAGTTCGATCAGTCCCGAGATAATTTCGAAGTCGCCCTGCCAGCGGGAAGCCACAAAGACCCCCATGTACACACGTCGCTGTGCAAGCTGTACTGCCACGAAGGACGGGGCCGTCCGGCCATCCGATTGCCCTCCTGGGCCGACGAAGAGTATAAAATTAAAAAGGTCTTCGGTGTTTGGGGAAGAGGCAGAGGAACCCAATACCGTGTGTAATGGGTGGGGTTCCCTGAGAGTGAAGCGTCGTGGAAGCCAGCCTCCCACCTCCGAAATGCGAAAGAGAAATTAAATCAAAGAATTCAAGCAACGATCAAAGTGAATAGACAGGAATTGTACAGTCAATTTTGGTTGGCAGTTAACCGCAAAAAAGCCGAGAAGAAGGACAGAGCGCATAGGACACACGCTCCAAGGGGGAGAGGCACGTAACATAGTGAGGCAAGCCACGGGATGGGCCAATCCCAGGGTGAGCCGAACTAACGCGCACCGCCGCCATACGGGATACCCGCAGCTCAGAGACCAACACACGCATGCAAGCTCATGGAGGCGCCGCCATGCCAGTCTGTATTAGAAGAAAAATAAATAAAATAGAAATAAAATGGAATTAATTCAGTCAGCTGCGTATAGCCTGGATTGAGTAAATAACAGTTGCTTGCAAAGCTTCTAGAAGCAGTTTAGAAGTGAACCTTGAACTGACAGACTTTTTATAGTAGAGATCTAACTGAACTAAGTGCGCTTACTTAGGAAAAGAAGAGTTACCTCCTTACGACGTTTGTAAAAGGCCGGGACCGGACTCACCCTGCGCGAGTCCGATCTGGGGACTAACCAGGAACGGGACCGTCGTTTACTTTTATACACCCTTTCCAAGTATGTATGATTGTCCAACGCAGTCAGCTGGCGGCGCCCACCGCGGTAGGCCATGGGCTCACGCACCACCATCTCCCTATACCTCTCTAACACTACCGCCCACTTGAAAGCAGAACGTTCAAGTTCATCCATATTTGTGATATGTCTGATCAAGTTCGTCCGCGCCTGCGGCGTGCTGCGGCACAGCCGGTCGACTAAGTTGTCCGCCAAAGCGGCCCCCGGCTACGTAGCCTAGGCTGCAGCAGCATGACGGTTACCTATCATGGCCTATCACAGCCCATACAAGACATAGTCTATGCTTGCGACACAAACTTTTAAGACATACTCCATACTTATGACACAGACTTTTAAGACATAGTCCATGCTTGTGACACGGATTTTTAAGACATAGTCTATCCTTACTGTAGGGATGCCAGCAGCTAGTCGTAGCTACTATTCAATCATACAGATAAAGGTACTGTCATGCATGAGTAGTTCTGCTATCTCTGGGCTCTAAGACAAACAATGGATGACTTCATTGAGACTGTATGCTGCACAATTAATTCCCGGTCATACAGCATGCATGCATCATGCATACGCACTATGCACGTTATGTGCGCGCACTTCCTTTCATCCTGATACAACTGCTTGTCAGGCCTTCACAACGCTACGTGCCCCCTCCCTCCAGAGTGATATCCCGCCACTTCATCTGCATGAGGCAATTTGATCTCAAAAAGGCGTGGTCCATACAGAACGGTCTCGAATCTATGTAAGTCACCTCAAGTCATTTTCTCCCTCTTCCAGCCTTTGCTGCTGATCGATTAGGCTTATGACAACTGATTGCAAAGCAAGCTTTCTTTTCTTATATGAAAAACGGGATAAAGAATCGTTCACAGGATTTGAACCTGGAATGCAGCAGCACATGAGATGAACTGTTTCTCTGATTGGCTAATCCGTAGCCAATACAGCCACCTCTGCCTATTTCAACTCTTGCTCTCTCTTTTTTCCGATCGATCTGAATGACTGCCTTGCTTCAGACGTCATGCTGTGCAAAAAAAATCTTCTCTTTCTGACCATCACTCACTGTTAACTGTCAGCTCTTCTTCTCCTTCTCTCTATGCTTTCTTCTCTCACTATCACCTGCTTTTCTGTCTCCTCCTTTCCTCTCTCACTAGTACCATGCCCCCTCCCTCCAACGCCGCGCCCCGCGGCTGAGCGAAAGCACACAACAATTGAAACGATCTCTGAAAAAAAAAAATTCCTGCCCAACGCAGGCGAGACGGGACCCCGGTACAGGCAAACAGAATCAAACAGACGCGCAAAACCAAAGCAACTGCATGTCCAAATAAAATGAAGGGATGTGGATGGACAAAAAAAGGAAAACGTTGAAATACAACTATATTCCATCTCCAACTCTGGCTCACACACTTCACAACCTAGTTCACAACATATACATACCCCTCAACGAAACGTCGCCATCGCATACTATGCCCACGGTTCAGAGAAATACTTCTGGATGTATTCATTGTGAGACAGTGTTTGAGTTTTTGTGGACTAGGTACCCCCTGTATCCCCCTTCATGCTCGGCGTCTCTACCCTGTCGCAGTCACTGTGATAGATGGAGGCGAGTTGATACGTTTGCACATTCTTTTTCAGGGAAGGCGCTGCATTCGAACCAAACCCCCTCTTCCCCTACTTATAACCCGTCTCCATGCTACTGTGAAGGCGTACTGACGTGATTCTGTGTTGTTGCTCTCAAATTTCATGCGGGTCTCTAAGTTGGGGCACGGAGTTGCTGCTGAATCCCTCCCACTGCTCTTTCTCCCCCGTCGCTCTTCCTTGGTTTTTAAGAAGCGACGACTGCCTCTGCCTGAGGGCATTAATTTCGGCTCTCTGAGTCTCTTGCCTCTTCTACTCCTTTCGCTCCTCTTTCCTTCTTTTTCGGTCCTCCTGCATTGCAACCCTATCCTGTCTCTCTACTTGCACCTCTGCACTCACTCCTTGAAGGGAGGCACCAAGATTCGTCTGGTAGCTATCCCCACAAGCTTGCCGGATGGTATTGATCTCTGCACGGTGCTTTACCTCCTTCTGCTTCTCTCTCTTCCTCTGTTGTTTCTCTCTGAGACTCCTTCTCTTGGCTTTCTTCTTCCCAGCTTTTTCGGTTCTGCCGATCATCATCGGCATGGGTTCCATCACTGGGACGGGCTGGACCGGGCTGAATGATGGGGTTTCTTCACCGCTCGGGTCGGACATGTCAATGTCTCCCTGGTCAGTCGGTCGACCAGCATCAGAAGACGGCCCCTCCCAGTCTTTTCCCTTTTCTTCTGCTTCTTCGGACGTCACCTGAGGGGAAGTACTCTGACCTCTATCTTCTCTCTCAACAGACTCTTTCTGGGTGAACAGGTCCACTGGCGTACCGGAAGGCTAGAGATGGACCTTACGGGCCTCCAATCACTTCTCCTATGGGGACTTCTCTCCCGTTTCACATCCATCTGCAACCGCTGCGACGCAGACAGGGGACTGTTATTGTTCCCCCCTCTCCCTGAAGGTGTCTTTTGCTTCTTTGTGCTGCCGTCTACTGAGCCACTTGCTTGTTTGTGGACCCAGGCTCCAGCGGTCAATTTCTAACTCCTTCAGGTCTTCGACTTCTTCAAAAGTCCCTCTGTATCGGCAGGGGATCTTCTCGAAGTTGACTGCGGATTCCTCTTTCCTGAAGAGGCGGCTGTGGAAGGCCCACCTGCAGCCTCCACAAGATTTTCTGCAAGTGTTCTGCCTTCTGCCAGGAGGGCTTGACTATTCTTCTGCATGTGAAGGATGGAGATGTTCTTGAACCGGTCAAGAGCCTCAAGCAACAGAACAAAATTCCTAAACCGTTCTACTACCAACATGACTGCTAACTGACAAAGAAATTCAAAAGGGCTCTGAAAAAGGTGGCTTCTACTGAATTGGACTTCCTACAGTGACCACGTGCAAAGCTCAATCGACAAGCAATACAACTGCAGCGCGAAAGGCTGTTTGAACGATCAATCCAAAGAGAGCGCATGAACCTACTGAGGCTGGATCGTGTGCTCTGCTGCCACGTAGGGATGCCAGCAGCTAGTCATAGCTACTGTTTAATCATACAGATAAAGGTACTGTCATACATGGGTAGTTCTGCTATCTCTGAGCTCTAAGACAAACAACGGATAACTTTATTAAGACTGCATGCTGTACAATTAATTCCCGGTCATACAGCATACATGCATCATGCATGCGTACTATGCACGTTATGCGTGCGCGCTTCCTTTCATCCTAACGCAACTGCTTGTCAGGCCTTCACAACGCTACGCTTATGATATGTTACGATATGCTTGTGACGCAGACTTTCAACCTAGCTTTCAATACATAGTCCATGCCAGCGACCTAAACTTTTAAGACATAGTCCGCGGCAGCGGTGCAGACTTTTAAGATATAGTCCGCACCTGCGGCACAGACTTTCAAGTCTATCCGCCGAAGCTAGCGCCAAAGCGAAAAAATTTTTAAGTGGCTTGTAGTGTTAGGGAGGTACGCACTGCTACGCACCACGAGTCGCCGCGGCCAGGCCCAACCGTGCAGTACCATGCAAGTGGAGTTCCGTCTACCCCCGGGACACTATAACCCAACCTTAGGCTTGACCATTCAATTTAGGGCAAAAGTCGGCCCAGTGCCTTCGGCGCTGGACAAATTTTGGCAACTCTAAACATTAGTGTTAGGCAATTTTCGGCAATTTGAAACAAGTTTAAAACTGACTTTCAAATTAAAAATATGTGATAAACTAGGTAATAAAACTTACATAAAGCTTATATAGGGTTAAGACTACTGAACACTTAAGTCTACTTACTATTCATCTGTTTCTAACCGGTCTTTACAAGGGACCCTCTGTGCCCTTCGTGCTGCTGTCAAAATCTCTCAAATCTCCCAAGCTTCTTCCAGACGTAGTGTTTTTATCCATCCCAGCTGTTTGCCGTCGGGGAGGATGAAACACGTCACTGTCACTCGAAGAGCCTTCTGACGCCTCACTCACACCAGAACTGACATCCCAATCTGAGCCAGGACAAGCAAACCTCCCCTTTCTTTTTTTTTTGTCAGTCCGTCTCTTCTTTTTCTCTCCCTTTCTTTCAATCCGCCCCCTCTGTTTCCCCTCTACATCAACAACAGATATTTTTCCCTGACATACCATCGAAACACGGCCGCAAAATACGATAAAAAAAAATGTTGGAGCACCCAATCTGTACACCAATCCAGAAATGAGCAGAAAGAGGAAAAAATAATATTTTGAAACCCCGTCCTTCCTCCCCCCTTCGAATTTCTCTGAATCCATCCATTGTTGCAGATTATTGGGCCCCTCAACCCCACTTTTTTTTTTCAAGAATGTAGCGGCCTTGTTTATCGTATTTTATCGTCTCTGCAGACGACTTTCCGATGGTATATTCAAAAAGCCTGCAACAGCATTTTGAAGACAGAACGACCACAAAAAGTTGGTCATATTGGAGAGACGGGGTCTTACTGAAAGGTAACGGTAAAAAAAAACACGTCCGCCGGCATCGATTCATTCATTTCTCTGTAATCTCTTCAATCTGTCAATCAATCTTTATCTCACAATAATGATTGGACATGACAAACTAGAGAGAAGATATCCAAAATAACACAGATGTTGAATAAGACGACGGGCAAAAGTGGGCAAAAGTTGGTATACATGTAGGGCGCCTTTGGTCCCGTAAGTAAAAGTCGGCGGCACGCCTTAGACAAAAGTTGGTGGGGCGCCTTTGGCGCCTTGAGCAAAAGTCGGCGGGACGCCTTCGGTGCCTTGGGCAAAAGTTGGCAGGGCGCCGAAGCAAAGTCAGCCTTGCGCCTTCGGCACAGGACAAAAGTCGGGCTTAAAAAATCAAAAGGGTCATGGTGTTTCGGGGGTAGTCCCGTCGATGACGATGCTAAATACTACAGTGAATAGCCCAGAAATACCATAAAAACTATAAAAAACAATCGAGGTTGTTTAAACAGGGGCGTAGACTGCGAGCCTAGTCTGTGGCAGACTAAGCAGCAGACTGTGGGGTACTGTTGAGCACAGAAAAACACGTACCTCTAAGAGAGAGAAAAGACGTCGTCCAGCTTAACTAGCGCGGTTGAAAGCTTGAAACGCTGCATCTCACCATTATAGAATTATATGCAGATCAAATCAAAGAGTTGTACGTCTAAACTTCAAGCTGCGTTGCAGCATATCATAAGCAAAAGAAAACTTCTCCAGCAACAATACAAAAAAATATGGTTGTCGTCTATTTTTCAAAATTTTGAATCTAAAGATTTTCATAAAAATACATGAGAACAGATGCTAGAAAAAATGTGAATAAATTTAAAATTTAATGTTTTCCTCTATTATACTCAATTTTTATGTTTTTTGTCGTTAACCAGGTCTAACTAGATCATTGAACTCGTTTTATATAAAAATTTTAAAATAATTTTAAATTATGGAGTCTTATTTATTTTAATTTCATTTCAAGTTCATTTAATTATACATGGTATATAAAAATTTACTTTGATACAAGTGGTACTTAAAAATTATCTTAGAATTTAATGTACTCATTTTGGTTTGAATGATTTATACAACATTTTAGATCTTCTAGTAAGAGACTGATATAGTAGGTCTGTTTGATCTGTTTCTGAGTAACTGCATACAAAGCTGCTTAAAGATCTTTATGCACAATGTGTATGTCTTTATGCTTCCTGTACAGCTGTTTCAACCTTGCAAAAGGTTTCATCAGCAGGATTTAAAGACTTCGTCATGTATGCATTAACGAGGAAGGAGACATGCAACTCAATCTATTAGGTGTCAAAAATTGAGCTCTAGATTGAGCTAGTAGCTGCTTTACTGATTCGATTGCATCACGTCAATCAGAGGTCAAATCGCAGCTTGCTAGCTTGCTGCACTTTGTGCGTGCAGCTTGGGGGGCTCTTAGATCTTCTTCCTCGTTTGTGTGGCCCTTAGGCCGTGCGAGTTCCGCACAAACAAGGAGCACGTATCATAATCATCGCTCTAACCTTCCTTTTTTGTCTTACCTTCATAAGCTGTCTGAAGCAGTGGTTGGAAGCTTGAAGCTGCCTCTTTCTTCTTGATTCTCTCTTCTTCTTTTTCTTTTGCTCTGCTGTTCTGTTCTGTCTCTGCTCTATGTTTGACCTCCCGGCTGCTCCGGTGTGGATTTTGACTCAATACTCGAGGCAAAACATGCAAAATCCGCGGTCTGTCCTGAGGCTCTCCATCTTGTTTTGTCAATGTTCTGTTTCTGCTGAATTTCACCTCTTTCTTCTTCAATCTTCTGTCTTGGCTTCGGCCTGGGTCTCCGTCTGTGGGCTGCGATGTCAGTGTGTATACACATGTCTTACTGTCTGCCTGTTTGTTTGGCTTGTTCCGTCTTTGAAGATCAAAGACAGAGGACGATGCGTCATCGCATCGTCTTCTTCTCTATAAGCAGACGACATCACTATGAACACAACACAAGTTTGTATCTTTGGTCAATCATAGATGGCCCCACAACCATCTAGACTGCTAGCCACTAAAGTTTAGATTTGCCTAGAGATTTACTTTTAAAGAAATATATGGGATGTACAATACTAATTATGGTATTATTCACTATTTAAAGTTGAAAGTTCATCATCGCTGGTTATAAGAATGAAATAGATTTTGTACATTGTTTTTATATCATTCATTGTTTTGTCAGTGTCACATAGTTTTGTCTCCTTCAAATCAAGCGGCCCCAATGTCAGTGATCATGTGTATATTTTAAACTTGAACAAAACATGTACCGAGCTTTATCTTGTTTCCCGTTTACGTTTAAATACGAAGCTGGCCGAAATCTGACCAATTAGATGGTAAGTACACTTCTGATTAATTCAACTGGCAAAACAGGGCTACTCCTCGCCGTGCCCACTTCTCCGCTAACACGTCGACACCCCCACCCACTGCACTTCCTGTCCCCCCACCCCCTGCACGGCTCTGCTGATCCATTAAAGATGCCGCCCCCCCCGCTCCTCCCTCTCCCGAACCACTCTCCTGACCAACAGGATCAGAGCTGCCCTCCTTCGGCAGATTAAAACCGCTGGAATGTCTTTTGGGGCCCTCTGGCTGCTGTGGCGCCTGAGATCTCGAAGAGGCGTCCCCACTTCCTGTCGGGCTCATGCGGGGCGTCTCCAGCCGCGAGGGCGCAGGACCTGGAGCAGCATCTTTTTCGGTTGACGTCGGTGCGGGCACGGTTGAGCTAGACTGCGGCAGTGGGAGCGGGAGAGGGAGGACAGCCACGAGGCCCTCCTCTCTCGGCCCCCCCGCCCCCGTGCTAGACGCAGTACCCAGCCCCCCCCCTGCAGCTGCACAGGAGGCACGGGACCGGAAAAGAGGACATTCGAAGAACCTTGCTTGGGGGTGATGACGAGGGGCGTAGCCGACATGGACCCCCATGGAAGATGAGAGCTGAAGACCCACGAGGGAATTATCGCTTTGGCCGTTCGCGTCCCTGGACACGCGATCCCCTGCCCCCCCCAGCACATTCTCCCCGTCTCCCGATGTACCCTCTCCCCCTCCATTTGCACCCGTCTCGTTTAGACCAGAGGGAATCTCCACGACCCATCCGCCTGCTGCTGTGGGAGGAGATGGCATCCAAGAGATTGGCGCGGCTGTTTGGGACCTGAACCCCTGCTGTGATGCCTCTTGGGATGTACCTCCTCCTGTGAGGTGCGGTGCGATTGACAGAGAGGAGACAAGAGACCGAAGACGGTGACTATGGCTCCGCGGTGTCACTCCATCACCTCCAGCAACAACACTGGAGGGGCTTGTGACAGCGACAGACGCGGGACTGTTCATCACAGGTACGTCCAGAGAAACTTCCTGGACCGACGTGACCCCACCAATCGTCACACGTGCACCTCTCGGCGGAGAGTTCTCGTCCTCCCTCTGCTGCTGCTGCTGTTGCTGCGGAGAGGAGAGGCCCCCCCCGACTGCAGAGGACATGCTGAGGAATCGGCGGGCAGCCGTGGATATAATGGGAAGATTGGTGCCGCCCCCGTCTTGTCCCTGTCCCCCCTCATTTGCTGCAGTCACCTGACGGCTGCAACAATCACAGACAGAAGCGGGGAAGACAAAAGGGTACAGTGAGTTTAAGATAGGTAAGAAAGGACAGGCAAGCAGAGCACATGTAAAACAAATGGTGATCATAAAAAGAATAAAATCATCCAGTGTCTTTTAGTTCGTTCCTTTCTGCTTGTGCGAAGAATCGACGTAAATGCCTTCCCCGATCCGACCTCCCATGCAGACTGACCGAGACGCCCGAAGTTCCAAAATTGTGCGGACTGTCGACCCTCTTCTTCTCTGCTGCTGCAGCTGCTGAAGTTGCAATGCACTCGCAACGCCGCCGTCTGCCACAGACTCCCTCCGCACCCCCTGAGCTCCACTGGGCTGGTGCGACAGGACTGCAGGCGCCTGCACAGCTGCTGCTGCAGGCGGCCCCGACCGACATGCACGGCTCTGATAGGTAATGTACATCCGAATGATGGGGAATGGTGGGACGACTTCACCAGGGCGGAGCTCTTCGAGTGTGCCTGAGTGAATGTCCCATCTCGCCCCCTGCACGTTCAGTCCCGTGAGATAGTACCCCCAATCGGGGGGGGCTCCGCACTGACTGGCATCCTGCAGGGACGTGACCTCAAATCCAACCCCAAAGTCCTCAAAGCTGCAGTGCCCCTGTCCAATGGAAGTGGTGGCAAGGGACGATGAGGCGGGAGACGGATCGTCTGAGAACGCCCCCGACATTTCCTTTTGCTTCGCATTGCGGGCCCGTGCTGCCGTCTGCTTGCATGCAGTGATCAGCCGACGGGGAGAGAAGAAGGCCCCCAGCCACAGGGCAGCAGGCTCAACGGTTTCTTGGAGCCTCTTCGACCGTCCTGCCGTCAACATGGCCGATGCCTCCGCCAACGATCTCCCCCCGTGGAGGTTCTGTAAGTGTGCAGCTGCTCTGTTGTTCATCCACCCTCGGAAGAACTCGACCCGTCTCCCCAACTCCGCAATCCAACGACCCAATGGCTGCCTTGAGCCAAGGCCGAGATGAAGATTATGTCGCATCCCTCCTGTTCCGCCTCGTCCCCCGCCATCTCCTCCAGACGGACCCCCACGGAGACCTCCAGAAGGCGCAGACGCCCCAAAATCTGCGCCCCCTCCCCGCCCACTTGCCGTTTTGTCCTGTCCCATCACACTCACAGTGAATGGGGCCAGAGCAGCCCAGGAAGAGGGCACCGAAGCGCACAGCAATGCTTCCAGCACAGCGCTCAGAGGCTCACTCATTCCCCCCCCACTGGAGACTGCAGCCCGGTTTCCAACTGCCCTCATCGTCCCCCCAGCACTCGGCGGTCGCGCATCGGGACTGCCCCCTCCACTGCGCCCGGCGCCCCCCCTCGCGAACGCCGCTACCGCCTCTAAGTCTCGGCCGACGGTTCCAATCAGAGAGTTCCACAAAGTGCACTGCACGCAGGCAGTCATATGCACATAGTGGGGGATAATCAGACCCTCAGAGCCATTCCGCCAGGAATTTGTGGGGGAAAGTCCCATTTGGGCCGGGAAAGTGAATGAAAGAAAAAAAACAAAAACTCAAGAGACAATGAGAAAGCGATTTCCGCAGGGAAGGTGGCGGCAATTGTAACAGGTCATCAAATTGACCCAGATAGGTAGGCATACACGCTTACATACAGACATACCGACCTCTCTGAGAAGAACACCCGCAAGACCGTTCACGAACTCCCCTCTCTCGTCGCGACGCCACATGAGTCTGCTCTGTCTTGTCTCGTCTGCGCCGTCCACCTCCTTCAAAAACTCAAATGCTTGACGCTGAGCTCCCCTTGCAACAACTGTCCCCCGTCTCCTCCTCAGGCTTCTGTCGTCTCCTGCCTCTGCCTGCCCCTGTCCCTCTCCCTCTCGCGCTGCTTCTTCCTCCTCATTCACTTCTTCTCCACTCACCGACTCGTCCCATTCACTTTCACTGCCCGAGCTAATATCACTTGAGCTAGATTCTCCGGAGATTGTTTGTCGTCGTCGCCGTCTATAGGCTCGACGCGCTTTCGCTTCTTCTGCAGAGATCGCAGCTGGAGCAGAGAGACGGGGAAAGTCGTGGGGGAGACGGGCAAGAAATCCAAACAGGCCGCGCCCTCCTCCCATGACTCCCCCACTGCCACGGTCTCCTCCTCGACCCCCCCCCCCTGCAGCTCCCTGCCGCAGTACAGGCAGATAAAGCTGTAAATTCGAGATGTCTGGCTCAGGAGGAGCACTCACAGGTCGTCCTGCTGCGATGTTCCGTCTCATGTGCTCCTGTCTCTCTTCTTCTGCGACTGCTTGAAGAGTCCACAAACGTTCTGTACATCTGGGACCTCCAAAAGCGCCCACGGGAAGCTGCCGCGAGATTCCGCGCGCAGTCGCGACATTCTCTAAACTCGCATAGAGACGGGGAGTAGGCAGGCCTCCCTCAAGGTCTCCGTCTAGAGGAGGAAGGGAGTGGGACCTGCGGTGCCTCTGACCGGCAGAACGGGCACTCCGGCCTCGACGTGAGTACTGCTGTGACAAGCCGAAGGGCACTGCTCTCGGGCGAAGGCCCTTCTTTTTTCTCCTCTTATTCATCCCCACCTCTCCTTTCTCTTCGTCCAATTCTCCCTCGGTACCACGGAGATCCAGCCGCGCTGCGAGAACGTCAGCATCCATCGACAGGGCCTGTTTGCTCGCAGCCTTCCTCTTGCTTTCCTCCCCTGTACCGCCCTGATCGTCTCCTTGCATCCCCAGCCGACGATTGATCTCCAGCTGAGTGAGGAGCTCCATCCCAAGAGCATCCCCCACAACTGCCCGACGTCTTCCGGAGACGGCGGGAACGGTGCTGCTGTCCCCAGGCTTCCATCTGGGCAGTCTGACTGCGATCTTGGGGGGCAATTCAGAGAGGACGTGCTCAGCTCTTGCGAGGAGAAGAGCGTCACTGTCCTGCTGCAGGCGCGCGAAGGAGGCGACTGAAAATGTCATCAAGCCGGATCCGCCATTGTGTCCCTGTGAGTTTCCAAGAGATGCGCCAGGTACTACAATAGGACGTGGAGGCGACAGGGGTGCAGGAGGAATGCCGCCAGATTCACTCCCCCCGGGGTCTTCTGCTGGGAGAGGAGTCGAGGAGGCAGACGCTGCCGGGGCCTCTGATTGCACAGCGGGGGCAGGGCCCCGATTGGATGATTTTGTCTTCTTTGCTTGACTGCTCGCTGCTTGAACGCCCGTCGGGGCGAAGCGAAGGAAAGTCTCCCATTGAGTCTGCCCAGTGGCAGGTACCAGAGCGGTTGCTGCCGAGATAAACTCGGCAGTTTGTTCCGTCTCGATCACAATGGATGTGTTCGGATGAAGACCGCAAACCTGCAGGCAGGCATTCATTTGTGCAGGAGCTTGATTCAGAGTCGTCAGCATGGAGGGAGAGAACATGAAATGATTCGCTGCTGAATAGTCTTAGCCAAGCATCTAGAAAAAAGGCCAAAAAAAGAAACAGAAAAACATGAGCCACTTTGGACAGAGCAACACGGAGACGCAAAAGTCGGCACTGCTTCCAAAACTTTAATGAGAGAGACCAGAGGGGCCAATGCTTCTCATTTGAGAATCAGACGAGACGGCAGGGACATGACAGTACGCATACCTACCTTGGGTGTGTCCAGGAGGGGGCGTCTCCCTCTTCCTGCCCTCGGGTCTCCGCACAACAGCAGACCCACATTCGCTGCACCTTGTACCTGCGATTCCGGACTGCAGAGGTCCGCAAGGGATGCGTTCAGAAGCAGTGCGGCCGGAGGAACTGCATGCTCCATCGCTCTGCTCTCTGAGAAGAAGAAAGGCCGCGCAAAGGCAGAATCGCCAGAGGTCCACAACCACTCCCACGCCGCTCTCGGAACTGCACTCGCACTCTCAGTTCCAGGCTGAGGGGCACCCATGGCAGCATTGGCACCACCACTGGCAGTTCCAGGATTTGCAAACACAGAAGGAGGTGTCGCGCCTGCGAGGGCAAATGCCGGCTGCATGAGCCCTGCTGGGGCCAGATGCTGTCTGACGAGGCTTCGGAGGACACGACTGTCAAACGGACTGCTCGTATGCCCCCCATATTGCAGACCTGCAACACAAACCCAAGTTGCCCTCCACCCGGGGTCTGATGCGTCTGCTGCCACCAGTGCTGCTGGTGTCGTTGCCTTGCGGGCCCTTGTCACTCCTGCCCCCATCGCTTTGGGGGCCTCACTCCCCCACGAAGTTGCGTCCCCTCCCTGCTGCAATTGCTGCTGCTGCTGTTGGATATTTCTTTGTTTCGCTGCAGCATCACCACCGAGGATGGCGGCATGAATTTCCCTCTCCTTCTCCACCCGCTCTCTGAAAAACTGTCGCAAAGCTGAGAGGGCTGCTATCAGATCCCAATCGCAAAAGTTCAAACCTCGACCGGAGGCGCTCTGTGCGAGTGGATCCTCACTCTCCCCCCCCCCCTCTGCAGCACCTGCTGCTGTCTCCCCCCGCATCCAGAAAGGCGCACTGAAGCCCAGAGCTCCGTACCGTCTCCTCTCCTGAACCGCTGCGTGGAAGAACACAAGCGCAAGCACCATCCGCTTCCAAGAAGCTCTCATGATCACACGCAGACGCTCGTCGGCTGAGGCTGGCAAGGGAGGGATGGCTGCTTTGACGAGTGCACGGCACGGGAAGTTTCTCCGCATGCCCTGACCAAATGCCGCCAACGCTACTGCCGTCCCTATCCCAGCCGGACCTCCTCCCCCCGCTACGCTTCCCCTCCTCACGGCCCCTGACCCAGCAACGCTACTTCGCCTTGGAACAGGTGGAGGTGCGACATGGCCCTCCGGTTTGGTTTGCTGACGGAGTGGAGGAGAGTCGCGTCCCACTTGAGGGGATACGGCCACGCCGGTGACAACAGATGGAGGGCCCCAGTCTGTGTCCCATTCCCATTCGTCTGTCTCGAAGTCACACAGAGCGGCTCTGACTCTTTGTGGAATCCCGCGATTCTCCTCCCAAGCAACCTTGACACAGCTTTGAGTGACTGTCCACGGAAACGGACAGGGGCCAAAGCCAGAGGTAGTCAGAAAAAGGCGCACAGAACAGAGAGAGTCAAGACCCAATCCCGACTTCCCTTTCCATCCGAAGTTCATCAGACTTCGAGGGCTACTCACGGGGGAAGAGTATGACCCCTCTTCCGCATTGGCTTCGTCCTCTTGGGCTTCAACTGCGGACATAAACGTCCCGCTGCGTTCAATGAAACTGCGAAGAAGCTGGCCAAGCTCCTCAGCAGCATCTCCACAGAGATGGCAATTTTGCAACACGACCCAGAAGGTCAAGGGGGCCTGCTGAGATGATGAATCTGACGGCCGTCGAAACCTCGACTGATTCTCTGCCTGTGTTCCCGGAAAGGGTCCACTGACCTGTGGAGACTCGGGGGGAAGCAACGACATGCTGTGGGAGCCTTGCGGTTCGTCTTCAGCCAGGAAGGAGGCCCCGGCCTCACTTACGGCTTGGCGGGTGGAGGGGGCACCCCTACTCGCCTCACTCAGCTCTCCTTGGGCAACGGATACAGAGCTTTGGTCTACGCTGCTGCGGTGTTTGTGCACGGATGAGTCGGCAGTGAGGATCTGAGGGGGGTCTCTTCTCTCTCTCTCGCCTCCTGCCTCAGAGGCGGGTCGGGAGACGCTTCTTTCTGAGAGATTGTTCTCTTCCGATTCGCTCTCGCATTCGGATGAGCCTGGCGCCTTTGCATTGGGACTCTCTTGAAAGTCAATTTCGTCATTTCCTTTTCCCTCCAGCTCATTCTGCATGACTGCAAATATGTGTTCGAGAAGTGCACGCGCACGGGGCACCTGACCCTTTCCGAGGGATACCACAACAACCTGGATGCGGAGGTCTGTATTCTCTTCTAGGTCACGGTCTTCTAAAGGACTAGACAGCTGAAGGCATCCAGAGGGTGAGGAAACGAACGGAAGCCTGGATGGAGCACGAGGCAGTTCACCGTCGTCTCCAACATCCGTGCCCCCCCCTAAACGGTCACAGGTCAACGCAAGACTCTGGACAGACCGACCGGGACCTGTTTTCCGGGATGAGGCAGCAGACATTTTCTTCTGCAAAAGACGGACTTTCGGGGACACCCCGCTGGCGCTGAAGAGTGCTCGTGCCAGTCGACCGCTTTCACTCGTTGCAGTACCCGCTCGCACCACTCGTCTCCCCCCTCCGCTTTGACTGGTCGCTAGTGTATCTTGTCGACCCATTGACCTCTTTCCTTTTGATGCTGCAGACTCTTGAGACTGTTGAGAGGAGGAGTCGGACTTAAAGGAGGACCGCGATCCACTGCGGACGTGTGCTCTCCTTGGTCCCTCTCTTCCCTCTCCTTCCTGAAGAACCTCTTGTGGAGATACTGCCGCGACTACGTACGACCCCCTCCTCTCACGCGAAGGCGGAGCTTGCCCCGGTCTCACTAGATCTGCATTCGGTTGCTTGGCTTGGCTTTTTGCCCTCGCGTCTGCTGTTGCTGCCGCTGCGGCCAGATTCTGTGCAAGTGTGGGGGCGTTTGAGGAACGGCGGCGGAACATTTGGGCAGAGGGCATCAGTGACTGGGACAGCTGCGCTGCTTTTCCATCTGCCTTGTTGCTTCCAGATGATGCACCTCCAGCTGCTGCAGTGGGACTCCCTCCGGGTACTTCAAGAGTGACCTGAGGTCTATCGGACCCCCAGCGGGACCCTGCCTCGTTACTTCCTCGTGCACTTTTCAAAATGCTGCTTCTCTTGGCAACTCCCATTGGGGAGATGATGGCCGTGGAGGGATTCGGACTCGAGGGGCAGTCTCCACTGACAACCACACTGGCCTGCTCTATGGAGGCAACAGACCACCTCCGAGAGCCTCGCGGCCCCCCCTGGGCCGGGCTGAGATGGGGTCCCCTGATGGGAGAATCTAGGCGTGAGGGGTCTTTGCTGCGTCCTGTCCCCCCCTCCAGGCCCTCCTCTGCTGCGTTGGAGAGCCTCTCTTCGAGAAGGACCAGCCCTGCATCACTGAATGCGGAGGGAACACCGGTGCCTCCACTTGCAGGACCCATGGCAAAGGGATCCACAGGGGCGGAGGGCTCTATTTCGGGGCCTTTCTCTGAGAAGCGCCGAGAGGCTTTTCTGAGCAATGCCGAGCTGCGTGAGCGCGTAATAGGAGATTGGGATGGTTGTCTCTGCATTGGTACCGCAGCAACAGATTGTCTTCGCTTGTTTCCAAACAACACCGACTGAAGCACTCCCCGCCCTCCTAGGAAAGACTTTGAGGAGTGTCTGTAGTACCGGGACGATCTCTGGCTTGCCTGTCTGTCCACTCTCTTTTCCGCATTTGATTTGCCTGTCAATCCTCGCTGTAAAAGGGGGGCTGGAGAACTTTCTGCTGCCTCCCCTTCGCCTGGTGGGTTGGTGTTTTGTGTCTGCTCTTCCGTTCCTTCTTCCCCCTTTGATGATAATGAGGAGGAGAAGAGGAGGCTCCGGGAGGAGGAAGAAGAAGAAGATGTTGCGGAGGAGAGGAAGGGGGAGGATGTCTGAGCAGAATCTGTTGTAGAGCCCTCTGTCGGCCCCCTGGCAACCTCTTCCAATTCCTGTGCGAGTTTCAACAGAGCCTGCAGGCATCCAGAATCCATCCATGCATCAACACAATCATATGCTGTTATCTGGCGAACAACCTAGATGATAAAGATACACCCTGTGGAGGCACGCATAGGGCCAGAGAAAGGAAGAGGAACACAACATACTGCTGCCTGCATGGACCATGAGAAAACAAATTTGCGTACACGCATGCATGCATGTACTCAGCCTGACTGACTGACTGACCTCTGTGGGGTCTGCATCTCCTCCAGATCTCTGCAGAATCATGCAGGGAGTCGAGACGTCAGTGTCGAGTACTGCCTCCAGGAGGGCGGACTGGGCGGTTCCCAGTCCCCTCCTCTCTCTGAGCCTTCCAAGCACAGAGGCATTTCTCTCAGGCACCTTTGGCAAAGCTGGCTTCTCACTTTGTTTTCCTTGTGGCTCAACGGCAGCCTTCCCCTTCGCCACTCCCTTTTCCCCCCCTTGTGCAGAGAGGCCCTCCACATCTAGAGGAACCGAACCGAACCCGTGCTTCGGTGAATGACGAGTCAAGACACTTCGAACAGCGTCGGCCACGTGAAAGGGAAAGAAAACTCGGCACAAAGCCACTTTTTCCAGGTCCCATGCAAGACCTAGTGCTGAAAACTCGAGACATTGAAAGAAACCACCGGGGCTCCTGTCACTGCCCTGTACCCAACTCTCACTCCCATACCGCGGTGAGACAGTGGCATTGATAGGTGAAGGACCGCTTGCCTGGCCCCCGCCATCTGTCTGCTGAGAAGCATTGTGAAATATGGGAAATCCGGCAGTCGCACAGAGCCGTTCTAACCTACGGAGTACGCACAGATCTTCAGAATGTTCTTTCAGGTGCAACTCTCCCGGTACGTTTGAGGAGACGGACGCCCTTCTGAAGAAGGGAATCATGCCGCTCTGTTTGGGTGGACTGGGGACACCTGCAGCTTCAGCCTCTGACGCTGATGGTCCTTCTCCGTCTCCTTCTCCTTCTTGTGATTCAGCCTTGGATTTCAAAAATTTCGAAACTGCGTGTTTCAGAGTTGCTGACGGGGATGGCTGCCCGATTCCCTCCTTTGTGTCCGCTTTGAGACTTCCAAACATTGTCGACAGATTCTTTTTGTTTCTGTCCTTTCCTGCCTCCATCACTTTGCTCAGAGACTTGGCGAGGGTTTGTTGCTCCCAAGCACTCATTCGAGTTCGAGCCTGCTGGCATTGGTCCTGTGCTGCGGCTGCCTTCCATGCCTCAACGTTGTTGGCAATGTGCACAACAAATTCGGAGATCCAACCACACGGAAAAGTCTCAGAGAGTAAGAGGAGATTCGCCCACAGACGAGGAGGGAAACTTTTGGGGTCCGGGGAAGAAGCAGGCGGCTTCATGTACTTCTTTTGTCCACTTCCTGAGTGCTCCTCTTTCTCTTTGCCCTCTCGAAGTTCTTGAGACGCTTTGAGAGTTTCATCTGCTTCCCGACGAATTGCATGTATACCCTCCAAGAAGGGGGGGGCCTTCGAGGGGCCTGGAGGGGGGAAGGCTGCCACTGCAGCCTTTGCACTCTCGGTCGCTTCCTCTCCAGGCAAGTGGAAAGTTGGCGACCTTTCTGTTCGTGACGGTCTTGGGTCTTTTCCTCTTCCGTCAGACCCCACGACCCCTTCTCCGCCGGCCTCGGGCGGCCCATGGACCTTGATACGGACCGGACGGTCTATCGATCTCTCGGGCATGCCGTGGAGGGGGTCTGCTGCATCAAAAACAGAGACGGCCATTGTGCCAAGCTGCTGAGATGGGTCACTCCCCAGACCCGATGGGAACAGCCCTGGGAGCTGGTCCTCTGGGGGCTCGATTATGAATCTCAACAGGTCGGGGCTGATCTTAGCTCGGGCAGCAGGGGTCTGAGAGGACGCTGTTACCATACAGGCCACAAGGAAGGCGAAGGGAAGCCGGTGTTCCTCAAACACAGCCCTGCATGGAGCACATCCACACATACGGAGGAAGGAAAATGGTTGCATGCGTGTCACTGGGCTACGAATACGCGAGGGAAGGTTGTTTTGGTGTGAGGAGGGACTGTGAGGAGAAAGCCGCAATGTCGAACCTGACATGAAATGAGCTCTGAGCATCAAAAGCAAATCTAATGATTCAGTATGGATTCACTTTGTTTCTTCACTCTGGCTAACACACTGGAAGGATTGTAGTCGACAAAAAGGTGCTTCCAAGTAGCACTGCATCACAACCTTTTGTTTCTGGTCTGTTGTTTTAGGTCGCCCTTGGCCTTGGCTAGCATTTGCACTTCTCTCCAAATCGAGCACGTCGACAGTAGATCTGAAGAAGAAACGACAAGCAAACTGACCTCCGAACCGAGTCGACAATTCGACCTGTGACACTCTCTAGGAGCTCCCGCACTCTTTCCGTCAGTCTGCCTGTGTGTCTCAAAGAGTTTCTCATGGAGTTGTAGCTCTCATTCGAGCTGTTGTCGTCGGAGTCGGAGTCCATCTCGCTCCACATGTCCGAGTCATCCGGCCTTGCCACTGAATCCAGGGCACTGCAAAACAGCTGGAGTAGGTAGGCTGGAGCAAAATCGTAAAAGGGATTCAGGAGGACCAATCGTTGGACACAAGCAAAGAGCACAGCTCCCCGCAATGCAACTGCCTCGAAGAGTCTGCGCTTCTCTTCGTTTCTTTCAGAACGCTTTTGCCTCTCCCGAATGCACTTGCGCAGTTTTGTTGCACGAGAACGAAGACCGTCCAGTGCCTGCACAGCGGCGTCGTCAGCCAGAGCTGCCTGTCCTGCCGAGGCTTCGATTGAGCCTCCCCCCGTATTCTGCGTGGCTCCTGGAGACTGTGTTTTGGCTTGGGGACTCCCGAAGCTCTTCAGCATCTGTTGCTCCACCGCGAGGAGCTTTTGTTCGTCAAACGCCAAATCAACGGACAAGCTCAGGTGAAGCGACTCCAACTGAACACACGCATGCAGACAGGCAGGCAGGCAGGCAGGCAGGAGAATCATCAACAGATCCACAATACAGAAGAAAGGGGAACAAACATTACCGGGGTGATTGAAAGAGGAAAAGGAAGCTGCAGGTGCTACGTGTGCTTTCTTGATTCGTCCAGAGAAAAAATGCTCTCACACATGCAAAAAGAGTTTTGACAACAAGTTCGATTCGATGAAGCACCCCTGGGAGATTCATCCAATTCACCAGCGTGCTCTCTTTGTTTTCTTGCTCGAGGTTCAAACTACTTTCTGGAAGGCTGACCTTAGGTGCCTCTCTCCTGACAACCTCCGCAAGGAGATGCTCTACGATTCCAGAGGTTGTGGCCTGGAATGAGATCACTGCCACCGACACTTGCTCTGCAGGGTTGAGGACTCCTGAGAGCTCAAAGGACCGCGTTCGGAAGCAGAGGGAGAACCCGGGACACACCGCCACTCTCCAAAGCCCCAGAGAGACCACAGGGATGCCGCAACGTTGTGCGACGTCATGGGGAATTCCGACAGCAACGGGCCCCGGAGCGCTTTCATCTGCCAGAAACCCACTCTCTCCTGACTGAAGCTGTTGCGTGTTGCCTCGAGCAATGGTGGCTTTTCTTCCACGGCTTATCTGCACAGCTGCAGATACCCGCATCTTCTCTCTGCCAGCATGAAATGACGCACGCCATGCTGCAGCTGGACCCTTCGGAAATCGCGCCGATTTTCTCGGTCCTGTTTTTCTCCCCCCGTCTCTCTCCCCGTCTCCCTCACCAACATCTGACGAATCGGCACTTCCCCCATCACCCAGGTTCTTTCCACCCCCAGGAGACGCCTCATCATCTGAGCTCTCCTCCCACATCCCTCCGTCAGTTCCAGTCAGGGCAGACAGCTGAGGAGGTGCGCCATCTGAGTCCTCAGCCGAGAGATCAGACTGTCCTCCGACGCTTGAAGAGTCGTCAGCACGTTCATTCGCCCCGTCTGCCTCCGCCCCCCTTGCATGAGCCCCTGTGACGGCCAGTCGCGCCGTCATTTCGGCAGCGTTGTCCTCCTCCCCTCCAGCCCCAGACGCAACTGCGGAGTCCCAATTGAACAGAGTAGCCAGGTCCTGCTGATTTGCAAACAAAACAGGTTTGGCCCCCCGCCTTCCCTGCGTCTGTGCCCCCCCTGCTCCGCCTAGTCCGGTTCCAGGTCTCTGGAAGAACAGTCACGGGAAGACACAGACAGAAAGAGGAAGAGTCAAAAATCATCAGAACCCATCATGGAATGCCTCGCGAAGAAGAGAAAGAAAAGAGGATGGCATTTTCAAAAATCATACGCAAAATCGGAGTTGTGAAGCAGAAAAGGACAAAGAGGCATCTTTGAGTGCAGAAAGCACGCTGTATTACCGACCGACTACTTCATGTGCCCTCACCTTTGCCCCTTGACATGAGAAGCTGGGAACATCTATGTGAATCCGTTTTCATTCATCTGGTCAATTGAGTCTCTATTTGCATCTTCCTCTATCTCTTTGTGCTTGAATGGAGATGCCTCTTTCCTCCAATCTTCATCGGACGCATCCCAGACACGGCCTACACGTATGACCTTTCAAGCTTGACAACTGTTAGGACGGGAAATGCGCACACTAGCCCACTTACCGCTCCGCTGACTCCCATGAAAGCTTGACGCGCCGCCAGGGTCCTCTGAAAACGTTGCCGTCTCCATGTGGTCTCAGGCAGAACCGCAGCGGTGTCTTCGAGAAGCGGCAGGACAGGAGATGGGAGTCGCCCCTCGCAATTATCCAGGACAACTGTCAGGCCGCACGCTACAGCGTAAACGAGCCATCTTTGAATCTCGCTCTCTGACAATGCCGAAACATCCAGTTGCAAAAGGGGCGCCACCTGGATCGCAGCTGCGGCCTTCTCAGGATCCAATTCCAGTGCTGACGCTAGACCTGCAAGGCGACCGCTACCAAGCACGCGCCGCCACCGTTCTCCCTTGGTGGCTGCCGCCTCAGTGCCACAAGAAAGCTGCAGGACTTCTGGCAAGTCCAAGAAGTCATCTCTGTCCCATCTGGACGTCTCGTCTTCTTCCTCTGCTGCCCTCATTTCTGGAGATGTTGGGGCTGAGAGAGGGTCTATGGTCTCGCCGGAAGAAGTCTGTTGACGCCGGGCAGCAGCTCCGGTGTCTGGTTGGTCCTTGTTGGCGGCGGGACGTTTATGTGGGTCTTTGTCGCAAGAGCGGATGGCATGTAGACGCTCTTGCAGGCTCCTCCGCTTGAGCCACAGAAGAAATTGTCCCTGAGGATCCAAGACGAGGGGCCACCGGCGGCTGTGTAGAGATGAGAGCGCATTGGTCAGTGTGTGGGTGTCAAGTGGGAGTCCTGCAAACCTCCACTTTTTGATCTCCGTGCCACTGAAAAGAGTGTGCAACTGCCACACGTAGTCGTCATCCTCCAATTCTTCGGACTCGTTTTTGCCGCCTTCACTTTCTCTCTCCAAAGGACTACTCGGGAAGTGGGTCGACCTTCTTTTCGGACTGCCCCCACCTGCTGGAGTACTGTTGGGGCCTGGGGACATCAATCCGATTCCGGCAGTGGACCTCCGGCCTCTCGGGCTTCTCGGTGTGGGAGGCAGGAGCATCTCCATAGACACAGGGGAAGGCAGAACTCCCGGGGACTGGGCCTCGAAGGACACCCCTGTCATTCCAGATTTCCTTGAAGAGGGCTGGAGGGTCAGACTGGCAGCCTCCTCAGTGGACTCCTCCGTTAGTTTAGGCACCAGGAGGAGACCCGCATCTTTCAAAGTGTTTTGCCATCTCGAGACCAAAAAGTCTCTACGACCGGCAGGAAAGAGTCCCAAATAGACCAGACAGGCAGCCCCAATAACTGCTCGTCCTGTTTGGCATTTGAAGTGAAGACCCAGACGCAGGAGCTCTCTTTGCCAGTTGGATTCCTCGGCAGCGACACACTCATGGAGTCGTTTGCTGGCCTGCAGCCTCCGTGCACCCTGTCTTCTCTCAGTTTGAAAGCGTTCCAGCTGGATGTGTGTGTCTCCCACAAGTCTATCAACAGCACTCACCCTTTCGTTCAATTCCGCAAATTCGGTCTGCAGCTGTGAGACGTGGGCAGCAGCTGCACTCAGCTCGGCCGTCAGTCGTTCTTGTCGTGCCCTCATGGGCATCAGCTCTCTGGTCTTGTCGACGTACTTCAGCAGGGCGCGACACCAGAGACAGAGGTGCTGGGCAGCCTCCGACTGTCTCCCGACCGCCACAGGGTCAAACTGAAGGAAGGAGAGAAGGAAGGAAGGAGAGAAGGAAGGAAGGAAGGAAGGAAGGGCCAAAGAGAGAAACAAGGGGGGGATTCAGTCGGCAACACAATGAAAAGAAAAAGAAGGACGGAAAAAGAAAAAGACGTGAAAGAATCACATTCAGGACCCTCAATTTGAGATGACGAAACCATGTGACGACTGCTGAAAATTGCACCTCGAAAATGGAAGACGAACAGGAAAAGACTATGATGACGGCAAAAAGGCCACCACCCTGTCCGGGAGGCAGATTTCACAGACGGAAGTCTCAGTGGCAGAACAATACTGGGACATGTGAAAGGATGGAAGAAAAATTCTAGTCTTGCTTGCTGACCACTGAATGCGAAACGTATTGTCGGAGGCGATCGTGTGTGGCATCAGGCATATGTTCGGCATCGTAATTCTGGAGTTTGAACAGCAGAGAGGAGTCCGAGAGCATCTGTCTACAAGAGGCCCAGTCAGTTCGCAGACCGAGAAGCATCGCCACACACTCCACCACGGTCTGCACGAGAGGAGGGGGACTCTGAAAGCCCTTGATCATCGACAGCTCCTTTCTGTCCAACTGGCGCAGTCCCTCCTGCGACCTGCAGAGGAGGAGGGGAAGAGTACAGGCATGGTAGCAAAGAGAAAAAAGTTGAGGAGGTAATATTGCGACCGAAGAAAAGAAAAGCTGCGATTCTTCTCTTTGTGTTGATGCTGATGCTGCCGACCAATTTGCGGCACTTTCGATTCTCTCCTTGCTCTCTCAATTCTCCGCTCAGATCTCTCTTCTCTCCCGCTTTCCGTTTACTTCTTGAATTACCCAATGCCCTCCATCTTTGCGCTTTTTTATCGCATGATTTTGTTCATTGTACTCTCTCCCTCCAAATTTTCTGCTGACTTTTGGAAGTCTGGAAGCGCCTCCTGAATTTCTGCCCTTGTTTGGTCGGCGAGTCTCTCCACGTTCTGCCGCTTCGCCTCCGCAGCTGCACTCTCACTCTGGAGCTCTGCACCCAGAGCTGCCAGCTGCCTGCGGTCTTTTTCAAGTCTTTGAAGAACCTGAAGGAGGATTAAAAAAAAATGAAAAAAGACGGACTCTCACGCACGCATAAAGCACAATCCAATTTCCGAGAGAAGACCGGACTCGCGCTCTTCTCACATGCCGCGAAAACGATCAATGAAGAATTCGGAGATGACTGTGCGACACAGAAACGGTTTCGCTCTGCTTTATGGGACCGACCGATTGGAGTTCCTCCTGTTGCTTTTCAAGTTTGGGTTGCAGCAATGCGATTGCGCTTTCGAGTCTGTCCACGGTCTTCTGGGCCTTCTTCAATCGAGAGAGGCCACGGAGAAGCAACTGCCTGTGCCTCATCCAACGGGAACGCTGGGCAACGAATAGATCTGCACAGACAGAGAGAAAAGAGACGCAGATACGGGGAAAGTCGCCACGTCTCGCCGGCTCTGATCAATTTCCTCCAAATTGAGGACTTGTTTTTGTATGAAATCATCTGTTTTCCAGCGTGCGTTTTCCGTTTTGCGTAAGCCACGAGGAAAGAAAGAGGCCGACCGTGTGTGCGATAGGCGTGGGACATTCCGAAGAGGGGAAGAGGGAAGGGAAAGTCAGGGAGTGAGTCTACACCGACGGACGATCAGACAATGCAATGCACTGAGAGAGAGCGAGAGCGAGAGCGAGAGAGAGAGAAAGAGAGAGAGAGAGAGACAGAGAGAGAAAGAGAGAGAGAGAGAGAGAGAGAGAGAAAGAGAGAGAA
>JAHBMJ010001021.1:0-36676 GCA_018398765.1 Chromera velia | reverse complement strand
AACTGACTGTACTGACAATTGAAACTTTTGTACTGGAAAGTGACTTTGAAAAATTTAGTTTTTAAAACATTAAAATAGATAGTTTAACCTTTAAACTAATTGATTTTCATAATTTATTTAAGACTATTTAAGCTTAGTAAGATGTTTAAAAAATGAAATAAAAAAATGTATATATAGAGTATATATTTTTTCAAAACCATAAATTGTCTCAGACTGGTACCTATCATCGTAAATTAACGCTAAGACGAAAACACAATAAAAAATGTATCTGAATAGCTCTGAATCGATCCGATTGAAGCATTTCTTCTCATGATCATAACTGTTTTGTTTTCAATTCATAGGAGGCACTGCTCAACGGCGGGCGTGTCAGAGGCAGGGGGGAGGAGGGAGGGAGCATCTCAGTATATATCAAACATGCACACCCGTAAACGCCACCTGCAGAAATACGTGCACACAAACAGAAAGTCAGTCGAATCGCCAGAATACACATAAAAGCATGCATGCAAACATAACCTGTATCTTTGATTTGCATCAGAATGATACATAAAAGCAGGAAGACCAAAATTGGGAAAGCAATCGGACGGGCAGGAAGGCCGAAATTGGGAAGGCAATCAAGTGGGCAGGAAGGCCAAAATTGGAAGGCAGTCAGGCCGCCAAGAAGACTGAAATTGGAAGGCAGGCATGTGGGCAGAAAGAATCAACTCTGGGAGGCAGTCAGATACACAAGAAGGCCGAACTTGGGAAGACAGTCGGGCCAGCAGGAAGAACAAAATTGGGAAGGCAACCGGACAAGCAGGAAGGCTGAAATTGCAAAATCAGTCAGGCAGACAGAAAGGCCGAAATTTGGAAAGCATTGAGGCAGACAGAAAGACTGAAATTTGGAGGGCAGTCAGGCAGGCAAGAAGGCCAAAATCGGAAAGCAGTCAGCATGGCAGGAATGCAAAACTCTGGAAGGCAGTCAGGCAGGCAAGAAGGCCAAAATTGGGAAGGCAATCGGGCAGGCAGGAAGACCAAAATTGGGAGCGCGGCGAAGGCCGAAATTAGGAAGGCAATAGGGCGGGCGGAAAGGCCAAAATTGGGAAGGCATTTAGCCAGACAGAAATGCTAAAAGCTGGAGGGCAGTCAAGCAGGCAAGAAGGGCGAAATTTCGGAGACAGTCAGGCAGGTAGAAAAAAACATAGGCTCGGCACGTAGGGGCGCTGCTCCCTTTCGCAGTCTGAAGACTGCGGCCTTAACGAAAATGCAAAGACCTACCTTTGGAGGAGTTGAAGAAGGAGTGGAAGCCAAAACAAGCATCTTCTGGAGGGGATCCACGACCTGCAAAGAGCAGAAGAGGGGGGCAGGGGTGAACAACACATGCAAAGGGAGACGGCAGTTTTATGCCTTGCCGAGGGCAGACCGGTCAGTCATTCAAAAACCACAATGGCCAGGTTACAGCCATACAGAAACACTCACAAACATCGTATAAAGCCTTCTGCATGCACCAAGAAGGCTCATCTCTGCAAACAAGATTTTTTAAATTCCCTCACTGGGAGGGGGGGATGGACACTCTCGCAGGGGTACGAAGCGGGCCAATTTGGTACCCCTGGTGGAGGGGGGAGGTCCGACCTGCTCTGTAGGTTTGCGTCCAAAATGTGTTTAGGAAACACTCCTAAACATATTTTGGACGCAAACCTACAGAGCAGGTCGGACCTCCCCCCTCCACCAGGGGTACCAAATTGGCCCGCTTCGTACACACTCCTAAACACATTTTGGACGCAAACCTACAGAGCAGGTCGGACCTCCCCCCTCCACCAAGGGTACCAAATTGGCCCGCTTCGTACCCCTGCGAGAGGGTCCACCCCCCCCTGTTACTGGTTGAACGACACAAAACGAACTGACCTGATTGAGCGATCCAAAGTGGTACGGCAACCCTTCTAGTTGTTGTACAACTCCTTTGCACCAAGGCAACCACTCCCATGAGCAACCAGAGGTGTCCAGCCAACACAGACACCGGAGGGGGAAAAACCTCCTCTCCAAAAATGAGGTTCTGGAATAAAAAGCTGAACACGATTTCGTCGTTGTCAAGCCTTTCAATACAATTCAATGGAATGCTTGACAACGAGATTTTATGGATAGAGGCCCATTCTGTTGACCCGACTTTCTGAGTGGAGGAGAACTTTCTGAAGACCTGACTGAGAATTTTTCAGATCGGCATTTTGAATCAAATTTTTGATGGGTCAGCGCGCAGCCGGGAAGTGCTTTTTGGCCTTAGTGGCCGGCCGGGCCCTGGCCCGCAATGCGTAGCTTGCCTTCTGGGGCTGTCATATGGTTGGCCGATCTAAAATCGGCTCCCAAAATCGGCTTTCCATCGAATGTTTCAAGTCGATCAAAGCACGACCTAGTGCCGCGTCTCTCCCATCACACAGACTTGCTCTCCAGCAATGAAAGTAGGCTTTATCGAAAGCCCAGAGGATTGGATTCTTTGCTTTTTCTTAGGTTTATGACATTCACTCTACTGGTTGCCCTGAGAGGGCAATTTCGATCTTCCATCACGAAGGGCATGCACGGCCCGTCTTCACGCAAAGGGGCCTACGAAGTTGCCCCAGTAAAGCTTCTATTGAATCCCTTCCATGCGTACGCTCTAACAAGCTCTAGATAAGGAGCTGGAAAGGCTTTCTGGATGAGGAGGCCAGCTTTGGGTGGCCAGAAGGTGAGCCACTTTGTGAATTTTTGCATATCTGTGCTGCAGGTCAGACTGAGCCTTTCTCGGAGGACCGTTTATCGGTGCTTGGGTTTTGTGAGGAAGCATTACAGCTGGTAATCTCGGATGATCTGAAGTTGTGGGAGTGAGGCGCAGCTCTTGTTTGCATAAGAATTTGGAGGTAGGGCTCTTGGGTGGACTAAGACCTAGTGGCCAGTGCCGGGCCTCACCCAGAAAAAACAAGAACGCTATGATGGCTGGTCGTGGGCAAGGCCCTCTAGCTAGAGGCCATGGATCGATCAGGCTTTCAGAAGCTAAGCATTTACCTCTTGTACGGTCATAGTGCTCAACATTTGTTTGGTTGAACTGCTTTCTGTGGGTGTCAAATCGGCAGATCTGTTTGCGGACATTCATTTTTACCTTTCATGGGGGTTGCCCGCTGTGTGCTCCCTCCTTACATCAGTGTGCGGATTCGGCGTATTCCATTAAAAGTAAAAGTCAGCTTGTTTATGCATTATACTACGCATTGTCATATGCCTGCAGAGTCTGCAATCACTCTCCGACATATCAACATACTGTAACTCTTTCATCTCACTCACGTCCAACAATTTCCAACATACACACCACAAACCCATTAAACCTTATCTTTAAAAGTTGTTCATACTTTCATGCAGGTAAGAAACAATAAATAGAATCATTCTAAGTGCTTTAAAGACTTAGTTTTTTATATAAAATTTAGTGTGATACATAGAAAATTAAAAGTCACTTTCTAGTACAAAAGTTTCAATTGTTAGTACAGTCAGTTCAAGGCTCCAAATTGAAGACCCTGACAAAGACCCTGAGAAAGAGGTGCCTGGTCCTCAACACTTGCGGCTGATTCTTCCGAGGTTTCAGATAGAAGACGGACTGCTCTATTTTAATGACAGACTGGCCGTCCCGACAGAGAGACTACAAAGAAACCTCATCTATGAACATCATGATACGGCCGCAGGGGGGCATTTGGGGGCAGAGAAAACATATTTAAAACTAGCAGGGAGTTTCTATTGTCCACATATGTATGCATCGGTTGTTCAGTACATCAGAAAGTATGATGCCTGTCAAAGAGCAAAGAGGCCGACTGAGAAGCAGTATAGATTGCTCCAACCTCTATCTATTCCTGAATTTTCTTTTCAGTCTATTTCTCTTGATTTTGTATTTGGACTCCCGAGGGTGGTGTTTAAAGGAGAAGAGGTAGATGGAATCCTCTCTGTGGTTGATCGCCTCTCCAAAACTCTTTTCTTTGCTGCAGTCTCACAAGAGATTACAGCGGAAGAGACAGCCGAGGTGGTCTTTGAGAGGATTGTCTGCGAGCACGGGATGCCCCAATCAGTGGTCAGTGACCGTGATCCTCGTTTTCTCTCTGCATTTTGGAAGGAACTCGCTCGGCTGTGGAGCACAAAATTGAATATGAGCACAAGAGGACACCCACAGTCAGATGGACAGGCAGAGAGAGACAACCAGACCATCGAACAGATGTTGCGTTGTTTCGTGAATGAGCATTAAACGGACTGGCCAAAGTGGTTGTGTTCTTGTCAGTTTGCGTATCGTGATTCGGTACATCCAGCCACAGGCATGTCTCCTTTTCGCTTTCTGTACGGACGTGACCCGATTCGCCTGCCTTCTGTCTCTGTGCGTTCTAAGTCATTCTGTCCGCCAGCAGCAGACTTTGTAGATCGCAGAGAGGCAGAAATCATGAGAGCAAAAGAGAGACTTGAGCAAGCAAGAGAACGAGCAGCTCGACAAGTAGATCCACACAGACAAGAGGTTTCATTTGCTTTAGGGGATTTTTTGCTTGTACGCAATGCATATTTTAAGGGAAGCAGAAAGCCAAGCGGGAAGCTTGAGCCTGTATTTTATGGACCATTCGAGATAGAGAGAAAGGTGGGGAACAACGCGTATGAGCTTATATTCCCTGCAGGAATGAAGGGTCACAATGTGATTAGTGTATCATACCTGAAGAAGTATGAGAGAAGGAAGGATGATCCTCTGCCTGCTGTTCGGTTGCCTACATCAAAAGAGATTGAGTATGAAGTAAAAGAGATTCTCGACCACAGAAAGATAGACAAATAGGCGCACTACCTGGTGTGGTGGGAAGGAGAAACTAAAGAGAATGCATCATGGGAGCCTGCTGTCAACTTGACACATGTAAAGGAGGCATTGCATGCTTTCAAAGAAAAGAAAAGATAGGAGGAGAAAGAGAAGCAAGCAACGGGCAGGTGTAGGTGGCAATTAAGAAGTAGAGAGGTGAAATCAGTATGGGCAGAACTAAGAGGTTTGTGGAGTGGAATGCGTGTGTGTGAGTTTTAGGAAGATGAAATTCCCTGGTAAGTGATTCGAGGCAGAAAGCAATTCTATCCTGCATCATGCATAGATGCAGGGTGGCAGTATGGGTGTCGGACTCTGCATTCCAACTTGCTTCGTTCATTTATGGTTCGATGAAGTGTGCAGGTGCATGTTATTAATCAATGTCACGAGGTCGATTAGTTATGGATGTGTGCAGGCACTGGAACCGAGCGTGGACGTCGGTTTCAAAGCAGCGGGCAGGTATAGGCCGGCTACGAGCGGCGAGTACGCGACGGGCCCGCAGAGTGGCGGAGCCGCGAGGCCGGCGGCGCCGCGGCGATACGCGCGCGGACTTCAATAAGTGTGGCTTAGCACAGGACTGAATAAAGTGATATCGATCTGTATGCATTCAAATTAGCTAACGATCGCTAACGATCGTTGGACTGGCTTGATCGAAGGAACAATGTACGAACCTCTCTAGGTCAAACTCTTATAGTCTATGAACTCTGAATACACATCGTTAGCGTTGAGAGTTCTAGCCCCGTATTCTGCTTATAAGGACTGGGTGGAACATCTGAAGGAGATGCAGTTTGCTTACAGAACGAGCGTGCACCCTTCACTCGGTTGTGCTCCTTATCAGGTAGCCTGTGGGGGTGGCCACAGACAGCTTCAAACTTTTCCGGCTCTCCTGAATCCCCATAATGCATCGAAGCAGGCAAGTGACACGTGGAAGGACAGGACAGCGATCCTTCAAGAGGTGAAGGACCGACTGAATCAAACCAGAGAGAGAGCGGCCCGATTTGCGAATTTGAAGAGGAGAGAGGAAATCTTCAAGAAAGGAGATTGGGTGCTTGTGCACTGGAAATTTTTCCAGGGGGAAAAACTTCTAGGGGAGGGAGAAGAGAAAGTTGGCGGCCATGTTTTACGGACCGTTCAAGATTGAGTACAGAGTGGGAGAAGTGGTGTATGAGCTCGTCTTCCCCGAAAGAATTCGAAGGCATCCAGTCCTGCACGTCTCCTTCCTGAAGCGATATGAGTTTAAGGAGGGAGAGCGGAGCCCGTCATCTGTGCGTTTGCCAGGTTTTGAGGAGAAGGAATATGAAGTGGAAAAGGTGATCGACAAGAGAAGAGAGGGGCGACAGGTTTACTACTTGGTGCACTGGAGAGGAGATACAGAGAAGAACGTGTCTTGGGAGCCGGCAGCAAATCTTAAGAGGGCATAAGCTGCTATCCAGGACTTCAAGAAGAAGCAAGTAAGGAAGTGACAGTCTGTGTTTGAAAAAACTTTTTAAGGCAGAAGGAGGAAAAAAAGAGAAAAGCGCTTTGTGTATGTTGAGTAGACAACACACTGTGTGACGTCCTTTACTTTGAATGTTTTTGATCTTCTTTCCTTTTCTTTCTTCCCTTCGTCTGATTCTCTGCGTATGGTGGACAACGGATGTATGAGTCCATGAGGGGAAAATGGAGAGATGGGGAGAAAAAAGAAGAAGAACAAGACGGAGCAGATTGAAAAAAAGTGCATTCAAGTCCGGACTGTAAAGAAAGCGCACGCGTGGCATACCAGTGTCTTCGTGTATCATGCTTTCATTGCACATGAATCGATTGAACATTATGTTCATTGATGTGTTCACGATCGATCGGTTGATTGAACGGCATATCTCTTTTCGCTCTTTTGTTGAGGTCTCTGGATCAAGTCAGACTGACTGATTGAGATGAGGTGAATGACCGACTTGACAGGGCCTTCAAAGAGAGGTATCCACTTTAATGAACGTGTGTGGGCACACGTCTCTTGGGGGCGGGTATTTGTAGCACTTGTATAAAATAGTGGCGGTGCGGACGCACTTTTCGTGGATAGCACATAGTGCGCACGGCCCGGCCTCAAGGCTCAGTCATGGGACCGCCCTATGCCTAGCTGCCACTAAAATTAAAAAAGCTGCATGCTGTCATATAGTAGTGTTGTTTAATGATGTCACAGCTAGATTGTTGTGTGAGTTTTTAATGTACAAAGTGAACAGACCAAGACTGAACTGGCAGATTTCTCTGTCTTAAGTTTATGAGCCTCGTTATTCGTTTGCAGTAATACCTATAACATGCACACAGAAAAAGAGATCATTGGTCAGAGGTGGGGAGATACATCAGCCCATAACAGGGATTATAGCCACCTGCCAACAAAGCTTCCGGATGCGGGAGGTTACGGAGGGAACCCATGCATGCCTACCCTACCTTGCATACGTATATGGAGGTCCGTGGCAAGGGAGACTACGCAATGAAGAGCAAGAGATCGCGATTAAGTGCAAAGCGGGCAAAAGGAGGCCGGAGAGAATGAATGCGATTGAATGAAGGAACTAACAGACAGAAAGAGAAAAGGAGAGCAATCGTATGCGAAGTTGTCCAATTACGTTACAAAACCCAATGAAGGGTGTCACTGAATAAAGAATGGGAGCCCTAACAAATTTGGTAGACAGAGAGAAAAGACAGCTTATCAACGCGTAGAAAGACATAGTTTGTGCAAGTGCCAACAAAGGGCAATACACGTGGGATAGAAGCAGACAGATGGACCACCCAGCCTGTCTGCCCCGACACAAACAGCAAGCCTTAGAAGAAATTGTGGATGGTGGACCACCGAGGCCGCCCAAATTGCTGGAGAGGATCCATTTGAAGAATTGGCAAGCTGCGGCATCATCCAGATACCCAAAGAATTGAGAAAAAGAAGTAGATGCCGAACTGCACATAGGGCGTTGAGGTTTGATGTTGGATAAGGAGATAACCGAAGAAAGGGAAGCCGATGAGAGGCCTGGTTTGATCCAGGCGGCGGTGGCCGAGGGAAGAGAGGTTGATGGCGTAACATAGAGGGAGTGAGGAGAAGATTTCCCCATACCGGTTAAATGTTATCAATTTTAAAAGGAGAGAAAGATGGAGCACAACCAAATAAGATGACACGATTGAGAAAAGGATACGCAGTGCGTCTGCACTTTGCAAAAAAGTCATATCGAGAATGAAAAAGTCATGGAGAGGGTAAAGGCAAAGGATATCACATACGTTGAGGCAGTGGCTAGCATCTTCGGAAATGGAGAGCAGAGGGGCATGACCCAGAGTCTCACACGAACAAGTCTGGTGAGTCTGTTTGAAAAAAAAGTGGATCGAACAAACCAGGTCTGGTACCATGTTGTGTACCATAATGATGATGCTAAACAGACATAAAGACTCTATAGAGGTGCACCCGGGGCTTGGCCGTCATTCAGAATCCAAGGACTGTTAGATAGAGGAATAGAACGAAAGTCAGACAAAGTACATCACTTTTATCAATTGATTGAATGCATTAGATGAAGCGGATGAACGCGATAGGTCGAGGACGGATGAGGTAAACGCCCGACGCGGCCCCGGATATGAATCTTGGCCCGGCAAAGCGAGAATGTAGACCGTGTGCGTGTCTTACAACCATGGCGGCACGCAACATTATTTAATATTGTACTGTTCTACATCTTCATTAGGATGGTGTATATTTTTCTATTCAATTAAAAACAAAAAAAAAATACGATTACCCTGCAAGCTAAGACTAGTGACCATGTTTGATTTGATTATATTTAATTTGATTTGATTTGATTTGATTTGAGCTTCAACCTCAAATATTTGATATTTGAGGTAAGATTTGAGGTTAACCTCTTAGGGTTCCTCACTGAGTTACTGACTTACTGTCACTCTGATCATTTTTCTCATGACAATAGTTATTAGAACATTTCTGATGTGTGTTTCAAAAATTTAAAAAAATATATGTAAAATTATAACTTATCAGTTCCGTAAAAAAAATATGCCTGTGTGGCAGTGTATATACACTAGTCACTGAGACTCACTCTAGTATTAATAGAGATTAAAAACGTAAAATTGATAGATTTGAAATTGCATATGACTTTTTGTTGATACGATAAAGTTAGAGCACGTACCAAAATTGAGGTGACAATCACTCAGCTTTATGGCACTTCCTTTTCCTCTTCTTCATGATCACTTTCTTTAATATGAATCGAATCGATCGGTGGTGGGAGTTGCTAAGAGCTTTTTCTCTTCTATTCGGTTGCGGAGAGATGACAACGGGATGAAACGGAGAACCGCGCACACGTTTGCTATTGCTGTTGGTGTTGGAACCGTCCTATTTCTGGGCAGCTAAGCATCCAGAGTTGGTAAGTTCGGCTACCCTCTGTACCGCGCCAGGGCCAACAATAAGCCCCTTGTGTTGGAGGTGAATATAGAGAGGTCGGTAGCCTTCCTCACCCGGAGTGATGACTTTCTCAGGAGGGGGAAGTTTCCACCCAGTCTTCTCAGCATTTGCGTCTGCGACCGCCTCCTTTGGTTTCCTTCTTCCCGTTTGACCCTGTCGGATTGTATGACATGTCTTTACGGGGTATAAAATGTTTGCAGAGGCTCAAAAAGGGGGCCGTAAAAGATGTTCCAGCAACAGAAAAGTGAACACAGCTGTTCGGGAAAACGTTCAGCTGATCGGTTTACCTCTGCATGAAGTAAAAGGGGGTGAAACGTCAATTTCAGTGCAGCTCAAAACGTTTTTTTTTTTTAGAGCAAACCATCAAGATTTAAGTTTTTTCCACCCCCTCGACACTCCAAGCTGCTCTTAAAAACATTTTTCAAGATTGGATTTTTGAGCGGCACTTAATTTTAACTTAGGATTTTTGAGCGGCGGCACCATTTCTTGCCACCAAAATTCATCTCACACGCGACGTGATGCGCTGCCTTTATGGAGCACCGCACGGCCCCGTATATATTTTAAGGCCTAGGCCGTATATCATATAGGCTGTGCTTGCGGCACAGCTTTTCAAAACATAGGCCACGCCTGCGGCGCGGCCTTTCAAAAATGGATTTTTGAGCGGCACACAATTTCAAGTAGCCTTGAGTGTCAGGGGGGTAGTTTTTTTATTTGAATCAGCATGCGTGATGGATCGGTACTTGCAAAAGTTTTTTCGGGACCTTCATATTTGAGGTTGAAAGTCATATTGATCAAATCTTTGATCGTATTTGATAGGTCTTTAAACACTAGGTCCTCCCTGACTGGATATTTGATTTGAGCTTAAGCCCTACCTCAAATCAAATCAAACATGGTCACTAGCTAGGACCTAGGAATTTAGACAGGAATTTAGAGGAATTTAGACAGAAATTTAGAGGAATTTAGACGGGAATTTAAAGGAATTTAGCTAGGAATCTAAAGCTAGATCTAAAGGAATTTAAAGACAGGAATTTAGAGGAATTTAGCAATTTTTAGAGGTCGATTTCTCGTAAACTATGATCGATGACTTAGAATTTGATATTAACGGTGCTCATAGGTCTAATATAGGTCTATAAGCACCATTAATATCAAGTTCTAACTCATCCCAGTTTATGAGAAATTGACCTCTCAAGTTTATACGAATTTAGAGGTTTAAATTCCTTTAGATTCCTAGCTAAATTCCTCTAAATTCCTCTAAATTCCTGTCTAAATTCCTCTAAATTCCTGTTTAAATTCCTCTAAATTCTTGTCTAAATTCCTAGGTCTTTGCAGGGTAGGTTCACTGGCAATGTCTGGCATTATAATTTATATTCCGAGTTAATTGATTGATTGTTTCATTGCATGATTTTAATTTAAGTTAATTTGTTCCACCTATAAAGGTCTTCCCCCTATGTCTAGGTCTAGGTCTACGTGTCAACCTAGGTATCAACGGTGTGACGTCGGTATCACCAGCGCTAGCAGTCCCCCCGCTGCATGATAGCCTGCATCGTGGTCGACTGCCAGCTAGACTGCCAGGGGTAGGCTTCGATCCACCGTTTGGTGAATTAATCTCAATCCAAGTCTCAATCTAGGCTAGAATCTAGGCCCAGACACCAAAGATAGAGAGCAACTAGTATAGATATCCAATTCAATTTGATTTAAATTCAAATAGTATGCACACACAGCCTGGATATTAACATTATTTTCATCACCGTGCGTCCGTGACCCTGAATTTGTGGAAAACCGTACCGCAGTACCGCACTCAGTATGATTCAGACTTGTTCCCGATCATCATTCTAGCGATCATTGCCAGCCGTGTCCTTCGTCCATCTCCGCCTGCCTTCCCTTCTGTCGCTCGTATCGTTGCCTTGCTTGCTGCACACACACACACACACACACACACAGAGAGAGAGAGAGCGAGAGTACACACGCACGTACACAGCTAGGCACACAGACACAGACGTGTATTCTCTCTCCTTCTCTTTCCCACTTCCTCTCTTTCTCACACACCCAGGAACGCTTGATTTCTTTGCACACCTCCACGAAGTGAAAAAACACCAGCAGACGGGCTGATGAGAAGAGGAATTTTATTCTCCTCTGTTTTCCCTCTCCCTTTGTCGGCATGTCTGCTTCTCTGTCAGTCATTTTTTCTCTCTCTTCCTCGATCGACGGCTTTGATTCGGTCTGTCTGAAGAACCTGACTGTATGAAAAGAAAAAGACGAAAAGGATCCCTCCCTCGCGAGGGGATAGTTGAGGCAGGCCAGCTGGGCGGGCTGCCTGTATATGTAGGATCCTCCCTTCTTTCCTCCCTCCCTTCTTTCCTTCCTTCCTTCCTTTCTTGCCTTCTTTCTTCTTCCCTGCTTGCTTCCTTTCTTCCTCCCCTTCTTCTTCCCTGTTTTCTTCCTTTTTTGCTTTCTTTCTTCTTGCCTTTTCTCTTCTTACCTGCTTTCTTCCTTCTTGCCTTCTTTTCTTCTTACCTGCTTTCTTTCTTTCTTTCTTTCTTTCTTCCTTTCTCCCTTCCTTCCTTCCTTCCTTCCTTCCTTCTTGCCTTCCTTCTTCCCTTACTTCCTCCTCTCTTCCTTTCTTCCTTCCTTCTTGCCTTCCTTCCTTCCTTCCTTCCTTCCTTCTTGCCTTCCTTCCTTCCTTCCTTCCTTTCTTCTTGCCTTCTTTCTTCTTCCCTGCTTCCTCCCTCCCTTCCTTCTTTCTTCTTTCCCCCCGCCGTCCTTCCTTCCTTCCTTCCTTGCTTCCTTCCTTCCTTTCTTCTTGCCTTCTTTCTTCTTCCCTGCTTTCTTGCTTGCTTCCTTTCTTTCTTCCTCCCTCCCTTCCTTCCTTCTTTCTTCTTTCTTTCCTTCCTTACTTCCTTCTTTCCTTTGTTCATTGCATTCTCCCTTCCTTCTTTCCTTCCACACAACATTCACTTGCTCGCTCATAGGTTTATTCGTTCACTTATCTATTGACTCATGCATGTATTCATTCATTCATTCATTCATTCATTCATTCAGCCAGCCAGCCAGCCAGCCAGCCAGTCAGTCAGTCAGTCAGTCAGTCAGTCAGTCAGCCATTTCTTCCTTTCCGCCTTTCTTTCGTTTCTCGCTTCACTGGTTCGTTTTTTGTTTCTTCATGTGTTTTGTCTGTCTTTCTGTCTGTCTGTCTGTCTTTCTGTCTGCGCACCTCCCTGCCTGGACTTCTTTTCTTTTTGACTTGTTTTTTCGTCTCTGCATCGCTCTCCGCGTAACTGTCTGTCTGTCTGTCTGGCTGTCTGTCTGTCTGTCTGTCTGTCTATCTGTCTGTCTGTCTGTCTGCATCATTAATGCATTTCTTCTATTTCGATCATTCTCTCTCTGACGGACCTCCAGTTGTTGTGAGAGCGTGGAGCAGTCTTGCTTCAAGTCGGCGATGGCCTTGTACACCGCACTCACCGGATTGCTCTTGGACGTCGTCTGAACCTGCGGAGATGAAAGAAAACAAACCACATGGAAGAGACATGCGGAGGGACAGAGAGAAAAACACAGAGCACAGCTTTTTCAATCAGATGTTCTATCCTTTTCAAGCCAACGCGCTATGGTAACATCGCGTTTTCCTTTTTTCCGTTTGTCTCGATCTCCTCCTTCAAACTCACGCACTCAACAGACGTGCTCAACGATCGATCTTTTTTTCTTGGTAAACCCTTGGAGGCCCGAGGAGGAAGCGGAAATTAGAGGGAAGGGAAGATGTAGAGAACAACAAGTACGGCAGAGAAAAAAGTCAAAATTGCAAAACCGTGCTTTCAATTTCCTCCATTGCACTTGCCCACTCATTTTTCTACATTCACTCTCTCCTCGTGTCAGTCAGTCAGTTCGTTCGAGGGTGTCGGCATCCCTTTTTGAGGCTTCGAGTCGCTTCGCTTCTTTGCTTTTTCTTTCTTCATTTCCTTTCCCTTTCATGTGGGAAGGCACTTTCTCGCACGTGCACCAACCAAATACCCACAGAGGGAGCTTTCTTGTATTTTCAATATCCTCCTCCCTAGCAGCCTGTCCTGCTGCCTGCCTGCCCGCCTGACTCTGTTGAGCATTTTGAATTCCAGAGGGTGGGGCACTCTGTAGCCAGAAAAGATCACCTCTGACTGCTCGAACAGCTTCCTGCGAATCAGACAAAAGAGAAGAAGGACGGGCACTGATCAACCAGTAATAGAATTTCCTCCTGTGTTTACTGTCAACCAGCAAGCATGATAGGAGAGACCATCAGAGTGGCGCCCCTACCCACACGAGAGAGGAGAGGAGGGAATGGGATAAGCGACATAACAAGCTCACGACACGCTGAGAGAAAGAAAGACAAAGGAATGACAGGACAAGCTCACGACACACTGAGAGAAAGAAAGACAAAGAAATGACAGTACAAGCTCACGACACACTGAGAGAAAGAAAGACAAAGAAATGACAGGACAAGCTCACGACACACTGAGAGAAAGAAAGACAAAGAAGTGACAGGACAAGCTCACGACACACTGAGAGAAAGAAAGACAAAGAAATGACAGGCAAGAGATCGAGAAGTAGAACTCACCAGAAAAAAGCAACGGAAACGTGAAAAAACAGAGCAAAAGAACAGGACGGAAGAAAGCTTAGAAAAAAGAGGAGACAAACGAGCGGAAGCCTCCAGGAGGGGAAAGGAAAGGAAGCAGCTGGACTTGATGATTGCTAAGTGCTGACTGACAGGCAGACAGACAGACAGACAGACAGACAGACATTCTCAGCAGGTTCCCGATCGTGTGGTTCTCCAGATAAGAAGTGAAGACACCGCAATTCGGCACTCGTGACTCCTCTTGATAGTGGACTCTGCAATGAATCATCGTTTTCATTCATTCATTCATTCATTCATTCACTCATTCATTCATTCATTCATCCAGTCAGTCAGTTAGTCAGTCAGGGTCAGCCATTCATGCGTTCACATCCTCAGAAGATTCAACCCAGCAGTGTGTGAAAGATTGAGATGCGGGCGCTCAAGGCGTGGTTTTACATTCGGCCCAACCAATGAAATGAAAAAAATGGAAGGAGAGCATGAGAGGGCTTGATTGAGATGTCCACACACAAATTCACGAAGTCCAGTTCCCTCCCCGTCACCCTGAAGCTATTAGAAGAAAATAGAAGCGCGGCAAGTGAAGTCCCAGGGAGACCCACTGTGTGCAAAGAAGCCCGCCATCAGGCTCATGGGACGGAATTCTGCTATTTGAATCTCTGTCTGACTGACTTACTGAGAGGGAAGTTCAACTCTCCCCCCTCTGTCTCCGACTGACTTCAGTCCCTTTGCCTCCGGAGGAAGGTAGAAGAGCTGCTCGTCCTTCGGAGTGTTCACATAGCGGGCATGTGACTGGAAAGACATCTTCTTTCAGTACAGAGAAAGATCTCCTTCTCCTGACTTCGTTCGGCCTGTTTTTGTTGAAGCCACGGAAATCGATGATAGAGGAGACGGACTGCTGTCAAGTTTCCTCACGAACCTCACTTGTTTCTTTTGTTGGCTCCAATGGGGCAGCAGCCTTTAGAAGTTTGAAGGAGAAGAGAGCAGACCCTCCAATTTGACTTTGCCCACAATTCCGAGCGAAGTGCGCGCGAGAAAGAGGTAAAGGAAGCGTACCGGACGAACCGAAAGCTCTTCTCGATCCACAAATTTGCCGCTGTGGACTATTAATAGACAGCCTTCTTGGCTCACCCAAAACTCGCGAAGAGGACAGACGGGCGATGAAGAATGACGAATTAAGTTGATGGAAGTCAAACAGCCGGGTCCCCGATGGTCCTCGAGACTTAATTCAGTCATCTCTCCAGCATCTTTCCTGGGGGAGACTTTCCAGCAGCCTGCGCTTCAGCTGCAGGGAGGAGACGGCGCGGCGAGAGCCATGGCCCGGAAAGCGTAGCTGGAAGGCACTTTTACAAAACTCTACTTATAAAGGTCGGGGTGCGCCTGTGCGCCGCGTATACGCCAAAAATGGCCAGCCCCCCAGCTTCAAGGAGCCGCTCACAAGACCTTAGTCACTTCCGCGCGCAAAGCGCGCGCACTCACTTCTATTCATACACGTATATATATGCATACATGCTGTCGAATCATGCATGAACAACACACATATATATAAACAACAGATTGCTTGGTATGATGTAGAAACTCTTGTGCATTACGTGTCTGCTCTCACGGTTCTGACATGCTTGTGTGTTTTTCTATCGTCGCATGTGCTTCTTGTTCTTTTCTCGTATCACTTCCCTCCTGAAGAGCAAGAGCATCGCAGCAACACTACATATCAGTCTGTAACCATCTATGTTGTCTGTACAAGCACGGAGAGAACCCCGGCTTGAATCTGCGCAACTACTCCTCAAGACGCAAAACCCTTTGCTGCTAATCAAATGAGGGTAAGTGACAGAGCGTAGACGGTGAGAAGAGGACCCTTGACTGTCTTGTAAGCTCGAAAAACTCATCTGACGACTGGCAGATCCAAAGGAATGCAACCACTATGCTCATTGTTCTGCAGCATAAGTCTCTCTCTCCGTCAAGTTTCCCATGCGACTCTCAGCCGTTATTCTTCTACAGGAAGGCAAGTTTGCATTCTTCCTAATTCCCCCCCGACTTGTTTGTCGGTGCAGCCCATGGAGGAGCAATCGAGTCGGGAGGACAAAGACAACAGGTAAGTGGAGGGCGAGATGAACGCCGCGTAATGATTCTTGAAATTCTCCTTCCTGTATCAGTAGAGAATAAGTTCCAAAGTTTGTTTAACCGCTTTTCTGATCAAACTTCCACGACCCCAACATGCAAGGAGATACTCTATTTCTCGGCAGACCTTCGCACATCGATGATTCCTCACTTTCCCCTCTTGTTTCGCATTCTGTCGATGTTTTATCAGACATGTTTCGTTCCCTCTATATACTGTAGCTCTCTGTGTTGCTCTCTGAATTCACTCAAGCGCTCCTCTCTGTCTGTTTGGAGCGACACGAGAGAATCCAGCTCTATATCCATTTCATGACTTTTCTCTTGGGCCCATGCTTCTTTCGCCCTCGATCCACAAAAGAAAAAGGCTAGAAAAAGGCCACATTTGACATGCGTCCCACCATTCCGAATCCCAATGAAAGAAACCCGATGGATGGATGATCCTTCTTCATTTATATTTCCCTCCCTCCCTCCCTCCCTCCCTCACTCCTTCCCCATTCTGCTCTGCAGCAGGGCTACTTCCAGGGCTGGCATAGCAGATGTTCCGAGAAGGTTCCTGTCTGTTGCGCAAACGGAAATGGAAAAACCCGCAGAAACTCAGCGTAGACTTCCACTCTCGACAGGTCTCTTGGGACAGTCCTCAGGCCCCCGTGTGGGAGCACATGAGTATGGAAATGCAGCTTCGAAGGTCTGTCGCCCCCTTTTTTTCTTCCTTCAGAGGTCCGTATGATCTGTCAGTCTGATGCGATATCTGAACTGCTTGTTTTTTTGCTGGTCGTGCCTTCTGATGCTCCATGTCCACATCTCTAACTTCAAAACTTCATCTCTTCTCTTTGATTTGTTACCCTCGCCTCTCTCCTTTGTCCAACTCTACCAACCTCTCTTGCGAGACTTCCTTCTCTGCTTGCTGCATGATGATGATCTCTCCCTCCTTCTGTTTTCCTCTCCACGCTCTCTGCAGCCGCCCCCAAGTCATGGGAAGCACCCGAGACGATTGAGCAACATGAGACCCTCCCCCCTAGTCATGACAGGCACAAAGAACACAAGCAGAGGGCATACTAGGCACAACTTTTTGACAGGAGGCACACGGGAAAGCAGCAGAGCACAGACCGAGCACGGGGGCGTGAGGCCTCTGCCACCGCCTGAAAATCTAAACTCGCCGCCTCCTCAATCACACGCAGTGCCCAAGGAAGGCATGTTGAAAGGGAAGACTAGACGGATGCCCCTTCTGTCCCAGGACTGCGCCATTGGCGCTTCTCCCTTCGCCCTCCCTGCCCTGGAGGAGAAGAAGAGGAGAAAGAAGGGAGAAGAGGCGAAGGAGAGGTGCGGGCAGTTTACTCCTTCTCGCGATCTTCTTGCCCGCCTCCGCGGGATGCGCCGCTTGGTCCATAGGCAGCTGCCACGCTCCAGGAGGCAGCTGAAGGCCCTCAGGGAGAGGGATCCACTGGTAGACCACTGGTGGCAGGCGGTGCCGGAACCAGGAGACCTCAAAGAGCTTCGGAGGATCCGCAAGCGGGCGCGAGCGATGGCTGCCCGGCGGGAAGCTTATTCTCATTCGGCGCAGCTTCACCGCCCCAGTTGCGCTGCCCCCCGCCACTTCTTCCACCTTCGTGCCGTGCCTTCCCCTGTTCGCCCCCTCTTTGAGCCCCCCCTTCTTCGCATGCCTCTCGTCCGCCCCCCTCCCCTCTCAGGTTTCCCGGAGCCCCTGCATGCCCCTCCCCTCTCTCTCGCCCCTTCCCACTCTCTCTCCCTATGCCTGCGTCAGTGATGTCAGTAGGGTTGTGCATGAGGAGCTGCATATCAAATTAAGGCCGTACATGAATGACGTGGTGGGTGCTCGCGGACGGACACCGTCGGTGGACAGTCGGGACATGTCAATCTTTGGACAGCAAGGCATTTGCTCATGGTACCTGCATGTAGAGGGGTGAGAAAGGGAGGAAAGTTCCCGGGAAACAAGAATTCTTGTAAGAACGAAGCAGACGTTCTTGCTGCTTTGAATTTCTCCGAGAATCCAAGTTGTCCTCGATCCCACCTTTCTACCTGTACGGCTGCAGTTGATACGTCGATTGTTTCTCACGGCCCTCTGTCTGTCGATGATGTCTGCGGCCTACTGGTTTGACGACGCCGAAGAGACTCAGTGGACACTCTTGCAGGGCATTGGGATAATGAACAGGGTGATCGTCGCCAGGCTAGGCGTAGATTCTAATAGATAAAACTCAGTAGTTCATCATTATCATCTTTTTTTCGTTTTTGAGTGGATATCCTAATCATTATTATCATTATCATATTGTCTAGACTACTGAAGAAGTTATACTGTGCGGTTTATTGTAACCAACTTTGTTTAGGCCGCCCAGAAACCATTTTTATGGTTTAATACAGTCTGGGTTACGGTAATCACCCTACAAAAAATTCTGGAAATCCTAGGCTCGAATTCAATATATATTATATTTCAGACAAAACGCTAATATAATATAATGTAATGAATATAATATAATATAAATTTAATGTAATATGGGAAGATAAAGATTGAGTTGGAGGAGATGAATTAGAGAATCAAGATCTGGTCTACAAAATCTGATGACGATGCGTCTCTTTGGTTGATGAGGCGGTTTTTGAAAAGGATTCAGCGGGAGGTTGCTCTGTCCAGATGAAAGATGTGGTTGAATCTAGGGTTGAATTATGAGGGAAAGAACGACAAACACGGACAAATTTATATGGATGTTATGAATGTGAATGTGAATATGAATGAAGTTGGCTTTGCTAGAGTGGAGCCGTGCTCCCCTAGCGTGCTCCCAGCAGCCCATGTTCATGCAAGAGATCGTCAATCACTCAACTCTAGAGATAAGGCTAAGCGCGAGAATCGCGCCGAGATCCCCTGAAGTGCTCGCTTGGTGAGCTCATGAGCAGCATACGCGTTGGAGGTGGCAATAGAAGACTCGAACAGAAGAAAAAATATTATATCATATTATATTATATTTATATTATTATAGTAGGGAAAGTCTAAAGATATATATATGTATATATTGAATCCAAGCCTAGTAGAAATCATTAGGAAATTCTAGTAAAATCCTAGATAAAATCTAATTGAGAGAAATCTGAGAAAAATCCATAAGAAATTGATCTAGAAATTGATGGGAAATCATCCATGGGAAATTTGCCTCAGGTTCTTATTTTTATAGGAAATCAGCCAAATTTTCATGAATAATGGGCGTTTGCCGCAAACTAGCGGATAAATTGAGTGTCAAAGATAAATTTCGTGTAAAGTTCTTTTATATGATTGAAGTTATATCTATAAATGTGTTTAATTTAAAGCTATATTTAAAGTTAATTGTATTTTTTTTTTACAGGCGTGCATGGAGATTTTGGCGTTGGAGCGCGCGCAATGCGTGCGAGTTTACCGTCTCGAGGAGACGGGCCGATCGATTCAATCTGCTTCGGCAGGCTGAGCGACCCTCGCCAGATGAAAACGTGAGGGAAAAAATCTGCTTCGTGTCAAGCCGTGCATTTCTATATATGTTAAGTCAACTTTTGAGTCGCATCCTCTGGCTGCGGTCATTTTCCTTCGTCCGGAAATCAAGGGCACGGGCATAGATATTCATATTCGATCATATAGCCTCGATCAATGAATCTCAGACTCTCATCTGAGTGCCTACCTTTGCAGTCTGTGCATGAACACTTCTGCTGAAACCTCTCCCGTGAGTATAACACTTTCTTTTATCAAACTCTTCCATTCGTCCAATTTGTCTGCGAACCGTGGCGCTTTGACCTCAATCGGTCAAACAGATATCCGTCTACCCTAAATCTGTCTCTACCTGCTCGAACCACGTCTGTCCATCCATTCACAAGGCGCCCCGTCCGTGACCGAGGGCTTCCGGCTGTTCTTCCAACATCTTGCTGAGCCGATAAACGGCTGCTCGATCAGTGGGTTGAGTTCTTGCGAGGCAAGCGCAAAGATCTGCAAAGATCCGGCAGCCTGCTGCTTCAGGAGATCAGGCAGTGGACCATCAAGAAGCCCTGGAGTCATATATACGTGCGACCAGAATATTCATGTTCATTGGAGCATGATGCTGTGTGATTCCCTGTGCACGGTCGTGGCTTCTTTCATTTGCAGTGTGTATGTCTTCTTCGCGTGTTGGGGACGCGACGAATCGCATGGGCACTCCCACATGCAGACAGTAGCCAGACGGTCGAACCGGATCGCACGTCTCCTCCCGGCAGATGAGCTCGGGGGGGTGACGAGGGGAGACGCTGTGTTGCTCTGCACAGTTGTTGGGTGGTTGCATGACGTGAGTGACCATAAATACAGCGAGGTCAAGTCCCTCAGGTGGTTCATCAACAGAATGGAGGGGCTGCTCCATTCCCTCGGGTGCTTGCCCTACTGGGGGTTCGTTCAGGATGCCATTGATCGGATCTCCTTCTCCAGAGAGAAAAGAAAGGGACAGGAAGACTGGGGCCAATTGGGTCAGTCAGGGGTGGAATGGAAATCTAGATGGAAATATGTATAAATCAATGCGTTTAATTGGTGTGTTCTTTCTGACCGACATTGAATGTGGTTGCTCTCTCTCTGTGAGTATATACGTCTCTCGGAAGGAAGGATGGCCTCCCTCGGTGTGGCCTGCGTCTTCCTTCTTGGATGGAATTTCATGAAGAGCTCGCGATCGGGGGGCTGTCTTGGGTCTGTGGTTTTGGTTTCTGCTTCGTGGCAAGAAGAGGGGTTTCTCATTTCTCCTCTTTCTCCTCTCTCTCTCTCTCTCTCTCTCTCTCTCTCTCTCTCTCTCCGTCCGTCCCTCTCTCTCTCTCCGTCCGTCCCTCTCTCTCTCTCCGTCCGTCCGTCTCTCTCTCTCTTTCTGTCTCTCTCTCTCTCTCTCTCTCTCTCTCTCTGTGTGTGTGTGTGTGTGTGTGTGTATGTATGTGTGTATGTGTGTATGTGTGTGTGTGTGTGTGTGTGTGTGTGTATGTACGTATGTCCATTTCTCTTTCTTTCTTTCTTTGTCAGTTCCTTTCCCTTCCTTCCTTCCTTCCTTCCTTCCTTCCTTGTTTGCTTCCTTGCTTCCTTCCTTCATTCCTTCCTTTCTTTTCTCCTTCCTTCCTGTCTTCCCTCCTTCTCTCATTCATTCATTTGTTCTCCCTGCTTTCCTGCTTTCATCTTTTTCTTGGCCCGTTGGTGAATGAAGTTTTTTGATTCTCTCTCATGGATTACTTTCCTGCTCGAATCTCACTCTGTTCATCGACCTGATTCCATACAGTCCTTCTGGTAGGCTCCTGGCGGAAGGATAGTGGCATGAAGTGACCATCCTCTGATTGTTTTCCGATGATTGACTCAAGAGGACGAACGAGGACTCTGTCTCTTTTTGTTGCCTTCCCTTCTCTTCTCTGCTCTTATCGGATGGGAAAAGAGAAGAGAAGTTGGCAGTGTGGACTGGTTAGACGTCTCCACGGAAAAGATATCTTTTATTCTCCCCGCTTCTCCTCTCTTCTCTGTTGCAGGTCACTGGCTCATCGTGCGGCACATCGTGAGTGATGCCGATAAAATTGAGGCGCTGGGTGAGGTCGGAGTGGAGCGTTGTGTGGGGTATAAACTCTCTCGTCTTCGAGCAGAGGAGCTGCGGGAAGCGGAGGCAGCGGTAGTCAGTCGAGTGAGGAAAGAAGTTCGCGAGCACGCAGATGAGAAGCTTCTCCTTTTGAAAGACCAGTACATACGGACGTCTGTCGGGAGGAAGCTGGCAGAGGGACCTCACAGCGAACTTGCTGCCGTCATCAAGGGTGATGAGCTGGACCATTTTATAAGAAAGCAACTACTGGCACTTTTGCGTTTGACTGCATAATCCGAATTCTTTCAGTTATAGGCAGAATGTGTGTACTCATAAAACAAAAATTGTTTCGATATCTCTAAAGACGTACAGTTCTTTTATATACATTTAATAATTATTTGACTACCAGTTGTACTGTTGTACGTACTCTCAGTGTGACTGTTGCAAAGATTTTATGAGATCTTAAGCTAGGATTTTACTAGTGAAGGAGCATCGGATTTTTTCAAAGTTCTAGGAATTTGCCAATTTTTATGGAGTTTTTGCTATAGAAAGCTTCCAAAATATTAGACCCTCTCATTTTTTTTTTTGGACATCAACGGGCCAACGGCTACATATATAGTAACATCTTAAATAAAAAAAAGGGGGGGGTTACAAAGTGGCCTCCTTCCCCGGTCTTAAAGCCTTTCTGACCTAAACAGTTCTAGAAACGGTTGGAAAAAGAATTTTTGATGGGCGTATTACTATGCTGTTGATTACTGCTGCGTACAGCTGATAGTCATCGATAATCAAATATAGCCGTTACTAAGCCATACTACTACAGTGACCAGATTTGATTTGATTTGATTTAAAGTAGGGCTTAACCCCAAATCAAATCTTAGGCCTAAGAAACTTTAGTATGATAGGGTTTATCAAATCCTATCAAATCTACTTCAAATCTGACCCTTTAACCTCAAATCTTCGAGGTCAATCCGTTATCCAGTTTGTCAAATGAGTTTTCGCACCTTTTTGTGCAAAAAAAAAAAATGATCACAAAAAGAGTTTTTTATCGGTTTCATATGAATATGAACGCCCAAAAGTTTTTAATTTCAAAGGTCTGTTCAGTGAAAAAGAGGTCATCCAGTCTATTTTCCAAACATTTGAGTTTTGATTGAAGGTTTAAAGTGTTTTTTTGTTGTGTTGTGGCAGTTTTCACGCTTTTTTCTTAAATTGCCTTGGGCCTTTCTCAGCCCCCCCCCTATCAAACCGATCAATGATATCAAACTGTCGAGAGTGACCTCTAGACTTCAACCTCAAATCTACCTCAAATCTGGTCAGATTTGAGCTTGAAGCTCAAATCAAATCAAAACAAATTAAATCAAATCAAATCCTATTAAATCAAATTTGGTCACTATACTACTAGTCCTACCACTATATTACTATTACTACACTGCATATATATCTGGCGACAGATAGACATAGCGGGAAGGCCCTAGGGCGGAACATATCAATCAATCAATCAATCAATATATATATATATATATATATATTGTGTAGACATAGGTGTAAACCCTTTTGCAACTGCTATGGTAACACTAATAGGGTAGCTAGTAGGGTAGTTGGTAGTGGCAGTGTTCAACTTGGCACCCGGAAACACCATAGTATATTTGCAAAAACGTTTTCAATATAAGTACTTGGCAATTTAACTTTTAAGTGACAGCTTCATGTCGCTTTATGCTACTGAGCTGCCAGGCGGGGACCAAGGTTATGCATGTTGATCAGCCCAGCCCTCACCAGAAATTTTGTTTGTCTTTTTCGCTTCTCCTTTTTTACCGCGGCAACTGCCAGTGGTCTTCAACTAGCCGCCAATCAGGTTCAAGCACTAGTCTGACCATTTTAAATTAGATTGCGAGTACTTTCGATCTATGTTCAATCATTACAAGTACACCCCCTGTGGGACCGTCAGCTCATTGAGGGACCACCTGACCGCATCGAATTCGTCGACTGTCGTTAATGTGCGACCGCCAATCCCGACACACCGGGGGGCCCCGAGACCCCGGCAGATCTCCACGAGAGACCGAAAACGAGGAGTGGGTCTTAGACGGGTGGCGGTGCGTCCTGTGGGTGTGTACAGCATGGGAGTCGGCATGTCTGACGGGGCCTCCTGATTTCCTCCCTCTTCCTCTCCAAAAGCGCCACCCCCCTTTTCAGGACCTCCAGGGGAGGCCCACGGGAAAAGTGCCGACCACATCTTCCCCCCCGTTCCCTGTCTCTTTCCTGTCGGCGTGTTTGCAACATTTTGACTCTGCTGCCCCCCCCCTCCTGCGGCTTGAATGGGAACCAAAAGAGCAGAAAGGGGACTCGAACTACGCCGATGGCGCCCTTTTGCAAAGGCAGAGGCAGCTGCGGCAGCTGCTTCATCGTTGAAGCCACTCCCATCTACATGAGCACTCGCACCGACAGATCGTGCATTCAGAGACGCAAGAGCCACCCCTCCCTGTGAATTCCCTCCTCTTTGTCCTTCCACTCCCTCGTCCTTCTCATCATCCCCCATTAAATTAGAAAAAGACCACCGCATCCCCCTCTTGAATCTAGCAAATGCCATCCTAGAGTCTTGTGACCCCAGACGATGGCGAGAGGGACCCCCTGCCTCCCCTTCCTCTCCCGCTGCCGTCGCTGCTGCAGCCGCGGCAGCCGCCATAGACCCTGTCCCACTGCCGTCCGCCCCGCAGGTTGAGCTGCGCCCCTTTCTTCTGCGATTGCCATGAGGCACAGAGGTCGACCCGCTGGGTTGTTCATTTTCTCTCTCTCTCTCTTCTACGTTGAGAGCACTGGCCCCTCTGCTGAGGCGTCGGAGAAAAGCCGGGGCCCCCCGTTTGGGTTGGGCCTGTGCGGCAGGCGCGGGGGGCTTTTCATCGTCTGCATCGCTGGCTGGAATGATCACCGGGTGGGAGCGTTGGGGCGTGTGTTTTCTGGATGTTGATCGATCTCTTGTGGCAGAGGGCGAACTTTGGATTCTCTGATGAGTGGATGGCCTGTGGGATGAGTTGGGGTGATCTCTGTTTGTGTCTGAAAGATCGGAATTTGTCGACTGATTTGTTTTCTCTTTCTGCCCCCCTCTTTCTCTTTCATCTTTTCGGATCATCTGACTAGGCGGTTCAAGTAAATGAATTTCCTTCTCTTCCTTCTTCATGGAACTTGTCGACTCTCTAGCTGAATTGGAGGAAGAGGCAGAAGAGGCTGCGGAATGAGAACTCTCTGCAGAGGCAGAGGAGGACGACGTCTCCGCAGAGTTGGCAGAACTGTTCAGACTATCCGAAGAAGACCCCCTCCTCCTAGCTGATGAGGAGGAATCAAGAGAGGAACTCCCCCCCCCTCCTCCAGTCGGTTTTCGTCTCCTAGAGGAATCCGAAGCCCCCACACCCGTACCCATGCCTGAAGAGAAAAACCCCCCAGCCTGAGGTGCCCCCCTCAGCCCCCCGTCCCCAAACAAAAGCACCGCGTCTCTCTCACCATCCCGGCGGTTCCCTCCCCCCCTTCCCCCCCCCACAGGACTGCCCCCAGGGCCGAAGTGCTGGAGAGGGTCTGAAGACATGGATGGGTCGTTGAGGAGTTCAGGGGCGGGGTGCTGCGCTGGTTTGATCCGATGGGCAAGAACAGAGGGCGCCTGCATATGTACATGTGGACGCACAACAATAACTTGAGTTTATTCGATGCGAAGCTCCGCTGCTTCTGACACCATCACTCAGGTAGTTAGAATGACTCTTATCACTAAGAAGAGAAAGAAAAAACGAAGTACCGTATGGAGCTCTCTTTTTCTGCCCAAGATTGCTTGACTGGCTGGCTGACTGACTGACCACGGCCTTGACGTGCTGAGGTGTGACGAAGACGGCCCCCCCCTTGGTCCTCTTGCTGTACGCCTCCCCCGAGAGGGTGCCGCTCCGCCGGGTACCCCTCTCTGCTGCCGAGAGGAAGGCCGCCAGTCTGAATGCACAATTGTGATCACACACCCACAGCGCAGTAAAGAGAAGAAACAAAGAAAGCAGACAGCGAAGAGATAGTTGCATTCATTTGGGTGTATAAAGCTCAACAAGAGGTCTCAGGTGACTAATTCAAATCGCATGGTGAACGTCAGGCAAGGAAAAAAAAAAAAAAGGAAACTGCGAATGCGATTCCAAAGGAAGAGAACAAAGCTGCCTACACATACACCAGACGACTAGCAGTTGTAAAAATCGTTCATTCAAGGACTCACTGACTGACTGAATGACTGAATGACTGCATGAATGACTGACTGACTGACTAACTGACTGACTGACTGACTAACTGACTGACTTACTAACTGACTGACTGACTGACTTACTAACTGACTGACTGACTGACTGACTGACTAACTGACTGACTGACTGACTGAGAAGCTTCCCTTAGATGAGAGGCCGCGGCAATCGAAGGACCTTCAACGACCTGAAAGAAGAAAGGAAGGAAGCAAGGAAGGAAGGAAGGAAGGGACAAATGTGAGGGCAGCATGACGGGATGAATGAATGAATGAATGAATGAGTGAATGAATGAATGAATGAATGGATGAGTGAATGAAAAGATGAATGAATGAATGAATGAAGGAAGGAAGGAAGGAAGGAAGGAAGGAATGTACTCGGTCATGTGTGCGTTCTTTCTTTCTTTCAACCAAAGAGGTGCACGAGCATGTGAACAGCACTTAATGGAACCTTGTTGCGGCTTCACAAGGGGCCTCACACAAGCTGAGAGGGAGTCGATGGCCGTAGGGGGTCCGGCTTTTGAGCGATGAAGGTATGACCCAAAAAGTCAAGTTCATCAACGGAGAAATGATTCATCCATGTACGCGAGCATGCGTGCATCGCCCCTCCCACCACATGCATGCATTATGACGAGTGGCCAAAGAAACAGGGACGTCAACAGAAGGCCAAAGTTTGGCCAGACAGACGATCATATGCAACAAACAGCCAACAAGTAAAATTCTGCACAGTGGGTGACCCTGCCACGGGCTTCTCTTTTTGTGTGTGGAAGAGTTCGAGTATGATTGCGGAAAGGAAGGACAGAGAAACGTTGCTTGAGAGAGACGCAAGGTGGCAAAAGAAGAAAATGCTGAGCACAGTCGCTCCACTAGTCCCCTCACATCGGGGCTGCCTGTCTGCCTGAGCGTACCAGAGGGCTGTTTCTCAGGTGCACGATGACGTCTCTGATGTACTGGTCCACCCTCATGTCGACGTGGACTTTTCGGATTCTGCTCATGTCCTCCTCGTCACTCAGCACCCTCTCTGCAAGCTTCAGACAGGCCTCGTCGACAGGCTGCAGACCTCTCCTGGAGGGGCCCTCAAAGGACCCGGGCATCATGCCGGGGCTCCCAGGAGGAAACCCATCCTCAAAGTGGATCCGGATTCCCCCCCCACCGTTTTCGTTGTTTCGGTATGCCTGTCCCCCATGTCCCCCCTGGTCATTGTCCCTCTCTTCCCCTCCTGGCTGGGGGTCGTCAGCCAGAAAGAAGAGGAACGCGTCGAGGACTCGGACCTTCAGGGGAAGACAGGACTGCACAAGACCCACAATCAGAAAAGGAGACGGCAGCTGGAGCACAAAGGGAGCTCCTCCTCCAACCGCCTGGCTGTTGCTGTTGCCCTTTAGCTCCAGACAGGTGGTCTCCAGGAGAAGTGCCAGGTCCTGCTGGAGCTGTATGGACGCCCGGTCTAGGCCCTGCATTGAACCAAGCGGACAGGAGGCAGGCAAGCAGGTAGAATAAAGCAATGAGGCAAAGAAGAGAGGGAAATGGGTGTTCAAGAAAGGATAGCGGGCTACTCCCTCTGATATCCTCTGGAATGACGATTGAGAGGTGACATAATTTCCTCGGATACCAAGGCAAAGAAAGGCACACAAGTTGATTGAACCTGGTTAACTGGTTGACTTGCCGTCTGACTGACGGACTCTTCCATTCACTTTGCGTCTCAGTCACTGAGAAACGAAAAATTGAGGCCTTTTCTCTTTCCATTGCTGTGGAGTGTCTGACGGCAGCGCAAAGCAGTCGGCTGCTGGACCAATCACGTGCATGCTACAAGATTTTAAGAGGCAATTGACAGGCAAAGACGACACGACGGTGAATCACACAATTAAGTAAAGACTGTGAAAAACTTACTTGCAATATCAATACATTTGGAATTTGTATCTCATGAGGCCTTTCCCTTGCCCGCCCTCCTCCCATCTGTCTCTTCACGGGCATCGTTAAGAAGATGTCCGAGAGGGAAATGGAGTTTCCGATTTCGCAAATGTAGACGGACGGCCAGAGTGTCTGAAGGGCTTCTGCAACTTCTTTTACAAGAACCTCCTTGGCAGCTGCCTGGGACTGGCTCTCGTTGCTCCCTCTGGGTGTGCAGGGGGTGCGGATCAACAGATGCTTCCCAGAAAACAGGCAGAGCATGGCGTGGTAAGCCACACTCGAAAATTTGCTGCTGTTGCTCGACCGCCCATGCATGTTGCTTTCGAAGTTTCTGCTGTTTGCTATCCACGGCAAAGGAGTTCGCACCTTTTAATGGGAGAAGACAACAGCATACGAACGGGGTAGCTCATCTCTTCCCACACGTAGACGGCTGCTGAAAGCAACACCGCATGCATGCAGGAATGTGCTGTTGACGTGTGTATTGCAACAGTGTGTCAACAAACAACACTTGATGGGACCTTCATCATCACAACAGATCCTGGAGGACGCTTCACCCTCTTCTTTGCCTTGTCCTTTGGCTTCTCCTCAGTGCGTCTATCCGACCGGCTAAATCAGAAACATACAGCCTTCCGTACGAGTCATCGAGAAGGGAAACTTAACGCGTATACATGATACGTACGTACATCGATAAAATGTTGCCTGTATGGTTTAATTGGTCGGGGTGCGCCTGTGCGCCGGGTATACGCCAAACATGGCCAGCCCCCCCACTATAGTATATGCATGGTTATAGTGTACAAGTGAGTGCGCGCGCTTTGCGCACGGAAGTGACTGAGGACGTGTGAGTGTGTTATGCCAAACTATATAAACTATGACGGGCTGAAAGAAAACGTTAAAAGATTACAGTCTGATTCTACGGTCTGATTACTAAATCCTTTCCTGGGAAACTGATGATATCCAAATGTATCAATCACTCATTCACTCACTCAATCAATCAGTCGATGAATATATATATTTAATGTAAATGTACTAATAAATAACCTGTATACTGAAGTCACCAAAATTAATTAAAGACGAATAGCACCTATGCACGTCATAGAATATTCTAAAAATCCTTAGATTTACGGGTAAAGACATTCTGTAACCTTCTTTATAGAATATTTTTTGATCAATGTTTTGTGTACTAATTAATGAACTCATCAATAATCGGTCAAAAGAGTTTTGCAATCAGGTATAAATTTTCCTGAATCTCCTCAAACAGCTTATAATTATAAAAGAGTTTATATTTTTATGCAATAATTGCAATAAATGCTGATCAATGTTGACGATCAACTTATGGATCAAGTATGATCAAGTCAAGGAAACTTATCATGCAATACCATCATGAAAAACATGTATTAAAAAGTAATTTAATGTTCAATAAATGCCGGTCAATGTTGACCATCGAGTACAATCAAGTCGAGAAAACTTATCATGAAATAACTTTCAGGCGCTGTTATGAAAAAACAGGTAAGATAAGAGGTATGTCCGGAGAGAGAAAGAAAAAGGGGGAAGAGAATGAAGAAAACAGTGACAGAAAGAAAGAAGAAACACAGAACAGATAAAGAGGACAGAAAAGATGACGGGAGAAAAGATGGAAGAGCAAAAAAGCAAAATATGGAAGGTTATGAGACTAACAATTTTTTAAAGGCAGTGCTTGGAAAGGGCAGTCCAGTCAAAACTTTCCAGTGAATACGGGGAAACAGACTAGGAAATAGAAAGATCAAAATTCGGGAGGTAGTGACTGTCAGGCAGACAGAATGGGCACCTGGGATAATAAGAAAGCAGTTAAACAGGCAGGGAGGCAGAACTTTGAGCACACTCAGAAAATAAGACCAAATTAGGAATGCGGTCAGGCATACAGGAAGGCATCCCTGCACGATAGCTAACAGGCAGGTAGGTAGGAGCACACTCAGTCGTGCCGGAAGGAAACGTTAAGACGGAAACATAGTCGGATTGTGACCTCTGAATCTCACAGTTTGTTAAAGTTTGTGAGATCGCATGTAGAGATGTGTGCAGCTGAGAGGTCGGATAAAAGGTTGGAATTGAGAGAAATGACATAAGAGAGGCAAGATAAGAGAAGTGAAATGCAATTAAGTAAAGAGATGAGATGTGAGCAAACAGGGTCACTAAGAGAGCAGCCTGTGTGCCTGTCTATCTGTTTGTCTGCCTACTTGTCTGCCTGCTAGCCTGCCTGCCTATGTTTACGTCTTTGCATGTCTCTCTGCCTTCCTGCTATTCTGCCAGTGTCATTGTCTTATTTTGCCGGTCTGCCTATTCTGCCGTTTGGGATATCTGCCTGTTTGCCGCCTGCTAGGCAGGCCTAACTATGTACGTCTGTATTTTTGTATATCTCTCTGCCTTCCTGCTATTCTGCCAGTGTCATTCTCTCATTTTGCTGGTCTGCCTATTTTAAACAGAGTGGACTCCAAAGTATGACTTAGTGGAATTCAAAGTGACTTTTAAATTTACTATATTCTAGCTTCATTATAAAGTAAAACTAGGTTACTTAAAGCAATTTAAAGTTTTTTAGAGCATTTAAAATCGTTACTTCTATGCAAATCTGCTCAAATATGTTCAAAAGACTGGTTGCTCAGCTAGGGAAAAATCACGATCACCGCGGCACGTGGAAGTTAGTGAATGTTACCTGTAAAGAAATACACAGGCACAACACTAATGGATACGCTCAACAGCAACGTTTAGCGCCGCTAATCAAGTACAAAGAATTGCTTCTTCTGTAAAGGAAACAGTGCAGGAAGGAGGGCTTCACAGCTAGGCTGGTCAGACCGGATTATGGTGGTAGAATTTAAGTTTATGTTATAGCATATAGTGCTACCGCCTGTAGAAAAATTATTAATGAAAAAAATCGCCAAAAATTCTAGCATATTTTAAATTTAGTCTCAAAAAATCTTATCTACTTGGTTATAGAGTGTGGGGTTTAAAAGCCTTAATTTTTAAATTTCATAGAGTCACTAGACTATAAAGGTAAAAAACTATAAAAAATATTTGAGTTTTGAAATTCAATTTTTTTCTGACTTTTTTTAAAAATATAATCTTTGATATTTCATTCTTGAATCACCTTAAAACTATCTGTGTTTTATAAAAAAATAGTTTGCAGTTGTTATAAGATATTCTCAAAATATTAGCTTCATATCATGGTTAGTTTGAGAGTTAAGACTAGGAAGAAGGCTCAAATAATTTTTCCACAGGTGGAGCAAAGCCTAATTTTTGATACAAACATGTTTTCCAAGGCTATTTTTTTAAATACAATAAGTGTGGTGCTCTGACTCATACAGCAAGGCAGCAAACAGCTCAAAGCTTATACTTTAGTAGAATATCAGACATCTACTCTAAGCTAACAGTATGTGGTGCGGTTTGTGTCAAGGGGAAGTTAGACAAAAGAGAAGACAAAGCGGGCAGAAAAAGATGAATAAGGATGCAGATGTTTATTTATATGATTTTCTTTCATTTCTCAAGAATTGTAGAGGATACTACAGATTCATATATTACTTTAACTCAATTATAAAACTACCTTACACGCAGCAGCGTTTTCAAATCTAGAAGACAGCTGCTTTACATTTTGCAGCCTGGTGTCAGGGAGGAAACATAAAAAAAAATGAAGAATTAACATATCCCGAATGAATTGGGAGTTGAATTAGGCGTCGAATTGGTAGTACTACCAATTTTTTACCGCCAGTAACTCCCAATTTTGAAAAATTGGTACCTAGTCTAGTGAAAGAAGTACATGGAGTTTGAAGCTAAAATTTTGTGTACGGGCTAGACAGGGGCTCACTAGTCTTTAGCCGTAGTCCTTAGACTCTAATTCATTACTAGGAACAAATTTTATGAACACTTAGAGTCACCTAAAAATTGGGAGTCACCAATTTTTTTCTAGGACTAACTACCAATTTTTAAGAAAATCAACACCCAATTTTTTGTTTTTGACTACCAATTTTATAACTTCTCCTAGAAAGTAAAATATATATAGAAAAAAAGAACACTGTAATAGAACAGTGTTGCAGCTGCACAGAATTTCATAAATCGATAAGTTTTATATAGTTTCATAGTATTATTCATGCTCGAAGTCCCTCCTGGTGTGACACATCGGTAAAATATGCTTGCATGGCTTTCTTTCTCTTGCACAACCACGTAAAAACCAGATCTTCCAGAATAAAACGATCATATGAATAACGTCCCCCCTATAGGATAAAACGTTTGCAAACCTTCTTATGATACGATTCAAAGCCGTAGCATTTCGCTGTGTTCAACCCCCCAAACCGGCAGATCCACACCGGGAAGTGCGAGTAGAAGTGAGTTTTTGGGACCGCCCACCCATAAGACTTGCAAAAAAGGTCTTGCCAAGTCTTTATCACCGTCTTCAGCTCTGCAAGTTTCTCATCCATGATTGAACCTGTCAACGTGGAAAAGATCTATGAATGCAAGTAAAAAGAACAAGTAGGAGGGTTCTCTACAACAAAAATGTCTAGGCACATTTTTTCTATGAACTTAACCATGCGAGGGAAAACGTGTCTAACATCTGCAGCCCCCAATTTAATCTTTCTATTGTTTTTTAGAATCCCTCAGACCCACTGAGTAGGGGGCAGCCTTGTTTTTTGCCACTGTGATATATCTGAATCAAACAGAAACGAATTCAATTCCTCCATCTGAAAGAGCTTCTTCTCATTCACTGCCCAAACAAGAAAAAGTCCCAGCTCTTTTTTCGCTTCACCCTCGTCTGCGATATGCAAAATATTATGTTGAACGAACCGCAGGATGAAAAAGAAAAGCAGAGACAACAAAAGAGAAATTCCTGTGAAACCCCGCTGTTTGACCTCCAGGTGGTTCTCGCGAAAGCCAACTTCTTCAGACATCGGAATTTTCCCAGATGATTCCTTGGTTGTTTTTCAGTACACCCATATTGCCCCCCCCCAAAATCTATCAGAGGAGAAGAAGAAGGAATATAATCTCTATTTGAGGCATCTGGAAACCAGTAAGTAGGAGATGTTTGGGAGAGAGGGGCATGATCTGAACAAAGATCAGCAGCCACTGTCCGGTATACGGAGGGATTATGAATTCTGGTAGGCTTACATGGTTAATTGGATCGATTTTCACTCTGTTTTTTGTACTGGTACATGCAGGTTGTATAGAGCTATCCACTGTCCATTTAGCATTGCGTTAGCGGTGCACTATGATACATAAAATAAAAGTTTCAAGTTGAGTCCCATTTTTTTTTTTTTTGTACTACCAATTTTTTTTTCGGCGGTCCTAAAAAATTCCTATTTAAAAATTGGTAACTCCCAATTTTTAGGTGACTCTAAGTGTTCATAAAATTTGTTCCTAGTAATGAATTAGAGTTTAATGACTACGGCTAAAGACTAGTGAGCTCCTGTCTAGCCTGTACACAAAATTTTAGCTTCAAACTCTATGTACTTCTTTCACTAGACTGGGTACCAATTTTTCAAAATTGGGAGTTACTGGCGGTAAAAAATTGGTAGTACTACCAATTCGACGCCTAATTCAACTTCCAATTCATTAGGGATATCATGGTTAGTTTGAGAGTTAGGACTAGGAAGAAGGCTTAAATAATTTTTCCACAGGCGGTAGGAAGTTTAATAAAAACAACATAAAATGAATTTATTGCCTTGTCAAGAATTGTAGTGAATAGGTCAGACAGCTTAAATATATGTAAGCAGAATTTGATTCTGTAACTAGAAGCGGATGGTTTGTGCATAGTGCCCTCTGTTATACACAGAAAAAAATTGACCACACCACATGCATTTCACCTAAACAGACAGACTATGAGCACGCCACTGCCCAAAGCTCTTCACCGCAAAGCCAGTTGAACCCTCTAGAAATGTAGATTGAAAGACTTAGTCCGATTAACCCCCTACGACCTCCCAATATCCTTCTCCTCCAGCTAGTGGAGAAGCTAGCAGCAGGCATCTTGCTGATCGGGGGCGAGGTTTGAGATTTTTTTTAATTTTTTGTCACCCGGCCAGAGTTTTTTTTTTTTTAATTTTTTTAGGCTCCTAACTTTTTTAAATAGTTTTTTTTGTTGTTGAAAGATGCTTAAAAATTGTTTTAAAAACGTTTTATAATGTATAGGGGGTCTAGCGCCGCAGACAAAATTTTTTTTTTTAGGGGTCATTTTTTACTATTTTTTTTCCGGCCATAGCCAATATGTAAGCAACGTCTCTGGCCGGCCGGCCAGCCATAGCCGGCCACAAAGGGTCATAGCCGGAGGAAAAAGCAACCCTGAAATCAAGCATAATCTAAATCTTATCCCGGGACTGTAATTCAAATATATCCATATTTGTTGGCAGTTGCAATGGTTTTAAAGTGCAATGCAAAAAATGCATGTGTCATGATGGGATCATGTATGTTGTTATATATATGCATGCATGATCAGAGATGTTAAATTGATTTAGCACTAAAGCTAAGCCAAAAAAGAGCCTTTGGCTGGCTGATTTGCTGAAGTTAGTTAAACACTCAAACATGTTTCTTACGATACTAAATCAAAATTCATCTACAAAAAAGCTTGTTTTCTAAGGGAAAATTACATCATTTTTTTTTTACTAGGGGCCTTTGCCCCCCCCTGGCCCCCCCCCCGCCTCTGCAAAGACCTGTGCCATAAAGGGTACAGGCCTTTGCAAAGGCAACACAAGTTTTTTTCCCCATCTAAACTTATTTCTTTTTCTTATACATACAGAATATACTTACCAAAACAAGCAACACACAGTAACTACATGCATAGGTTGCCATTTGTCTCTGGTTTTAGAGACCCTAGGCTTAACCACAATTAAGTAAGTAAGTAAGTATATACTTAACACTTTTAGCACTAGTTAGCACTGACATTGGCTAAGCCAAAAAATAATCTTTGGCTAGCTAAGCCAATGGCTAAGCCTATCATTTTATATCTCTGTGCATGATGTGGAGTAATGTGCATGAATATATGGTGTAAGGCGGACGTCAGATAACTGGTTCGCAGGTCTAGGGCTCCGGCCCCGAACACACTGTAATCCTATAATCCTGTGTAATCATATAAACACTGGTGTTTGTCTTTAGGTTCGTCTTTGTTAAAAAAAAAAAAAAAGTGTAAAAAGACTATTGAGACCTCACTAGATCGACTGAAACAGGGTATTACTACCGTGTAATAGTACACATTCATATTGATGCAGCAATGATGCTATGCTAATATAATTCAAGTATCAAAGAGAAATCGAGAAAGGATTCAAAGGAATATATTAAAAGGATTACCCCGGTGTGGAACGATCGCTAGCCTAAGGATGATCGCTTGAGTCGCGGCTTGACCAAGCATATAAAAAGACGTATACATTGTATTATCTGCTTATAGAGATTCTACTATTGAGACTGATCGAGACCGCACCGCATCGCCAGCTGTCTGCTACTAAGCTAGCGTTCTTGCGCCATCGGAAGAAAGCATGCACAACAGATGTAATGAAATAGAAGAATTCAACGTACGTTTAGCATCCTCGTTCACGCACTCCCACTCGTCCCACAATCTTTTCCGGCCGTGCGCCCCGCAGATCTCTCTGCCCGTTTCCGCTAGCATACCCGTCCTCTGATGAAGACCGCACCGCTCCTCAATTCTCTGTCCCCTCATTTGCTTCACTTCCCCCCAATTGCTTCAGAGACGCCTGTATGGTTGATACGTCGGTCAGCATCCCTTTCCGAGCTTTTCACACATGGCTCTCCTCTTATCCTCCACCGACCTCCCAGACTCCTTCTCTCTCCTCTCCAGTTGGCCCTGCAGACAGACAGGTCACAAAACGAATAAAAACAACAAAGTGGAACAAGGTGCAGCCAAAGATTGACGCAAACAAAAAACAATTGCAGTCGACAGTAAAAGACAGACAGACAGACAGACAGACAGACAGGCAGGCAGACAGACTATATGTTTCTTCTTCTCCCTTCTTTTCTTCATGAATACAACAGACAGACAGACTATATCGTCTTTTCTTCACTTCAATTTTTCCGAATCGCTTCCTTTCTTTCTGACAGACAGGCAGACAGACAGACAAACAGACACACAAACAAGCAGACACAGACAGACAGACAGACAGACAGACAGACTATATGTTTCTTCTTCTTTGCCCTCCTTGTCTTCATGAACACAACAGACAAAAAGAAAGAAAGAAAGAAAAGAAAGAAAGAAAGAAAGAAAGAACAAAGACAAAAGAACATCACCAACAATCAAACAACGTGGGCAGGGGGCCCGAAAGGTGAGAGTTAAGCGCCCCTTGCCTCTCCACCTCCCGACAGACTTTCACGTGATCACTGGTTTCACACGCTACTCCTCTGCTGCTTCCACTCAAGACAAGGAAGAGAAAAAAAGACAAGACAAGAAAACTCAACAAATAAAAAAAGAAAAAAAGAAAAAAGAAAAAAAGAAGGAAAACTGCACGTGGGGACCGGCACCGTCATGGTCTTTAGACAGGGGTGGGGGGGTGGGGGGGTGTCCCTGCGGAGGGGGATTCTTCTGATGCTGTGTCTTCGTATCTTGCGGGAGGACTCTTTCGGCGGTAACGAAACTCTCAAAGTCCCATACCGAAAGAGCGACGGTGCTGGTGGGGCCGAAAACCCTCTCCAGAACCTCTTCTCTCTCTCAGGATTCCTGTTCTGAAGGGGACGGGTTTGATGCTCTTGGTCATGCGTGGAAGCTCGGTGGGGGATGTCGCTAGAAGCAGAAGCCGAAGCCGAGGCGGAATTGGGTGCTGCGGCTGGCGCGGAGACGGGGGCTGGCATGGGATCGGGGGCGGCGGCTGCATTTGGCTCTGGCTCGTTCTCTTCTGTTCGGTGCAGCCTTCTTGATTTTCCTGGTGACGACCTTCTCCAGGGGGGTTGATAATGGTGGGGCTTCAGGGGGAGGGTCTTCGGAGGGAGCCGGAGGATTCGGCAATGCTGCTGCGATAGCTGAGGAGGAGGACGACGACGAAGAGGAGGAAGAAGAGGGAAGGGAGGGAGGTGGGAGGGGAGGGTTCGGGTCCGGATTGGAAGATGAAGAAGACTGCGGGGG
>JAHBMJ010001020.1:0-27794 GCA_018398765.1 Chromera velia | reverse complement strand
AAGAGGAAGAAGGCGGACGAAAAAGAGCTGTTCAAAAGTCTGAGAGAATCTGTCTCCCTTCTTCTCCTCTCCACTTGCGTCCTCTGGTTGGAACTTTTCTTGAAGCTCTTTGTCCTTCCTGCCTTCTATCCCCTCACTTGAACGACTGACTGCATGTCTCCTCTCCTCTCCAGGAAGGATCCTGAGTCCGAGGATTACCAACACGAGGCAGTTGTGGGGCACATGAAGCGACTCCGAGAGGCAAGGGCAGCAGGGGACCTCGGCACTCTGCGGCATCTCCTTCGTCTCTCCTGCGACTCCAATTTCTGCAATCTCTCAAACTCAGAGCTCTTCGGACATGCCAGAGTTGGCACAAAGTCAGTGAGGTGTTCGAATCGAAATTGCAGAAAGTCTAGCGAGTCGGTCAGTCACAGTGTTCGTGCAAGAACTCGCGTAATTCTGGTTGCGGTAAGGGGTGCATATGAAGAGGATGAGTGAAAGGCTCTCGTGCCTTTCTACCAGTGGGCATCCGATTTCCACCTGTAGGATTTTCTGCACAAACCACCGAGTTACACAAATTTCATTTCTTGTTATATTTACCGTCAGCAAATACACAAAAATAGTCACTTTGTCTTTTTCTCATCATTCAAATATTTGTGTGTTTGAATCTTTTCAGGTTCGTGATCAGCGAATACATGGACGAGGTCGTAGCGGCCCTAGTCTCTGCATGCACCACGCCCCTCCCCAACAGCCCCCAGCAGCAGCTGCAGGGACCTCAGACTAGTTCTGTGGGTCAGCAGGGTCAGCATCAAGGGGCGCAGCAGAAGCTTACAGTACCCGGAGGCTCACCGGGTACTGGACAGGCACTAGAAGGGGGGATGAGTGCCTTGCTGGGCCAGCGGGACAGCATTGCACCTGCGTCCGACTTGCTTCCAGCCCTTCGGGCGGCAGTGGGCGTTGCAGGGGGAGAGGGGAACACAGAGAGGCCCCCTTCCCTGTCAGGAGCTGCGGCTGCAAATGAAGGTTCGCCCTTTCACCAGCTGGATGCCAGCCACCAAACCACTCCAATTAACTTGGAGACGCAGAAGGTACTTCCCAATGACGTCGCAAAAGGGGGCCCCACTCCCATCAGCATTGCAGTAGCGCCTGCAGGAGGAGACGGGAAAGGAGGCGCGCAGGTTTTGGGCGTGATTGCCTCATCAGATGCCTCCCACTGGGAGAGGGAGTGGACCCAATTGCAGCCCCACTCTCCCTTGCCCCCCTCCCACCACGCATCCTCTGTCCACGGGGCCCTTCCCCTGGGAGGAACCTCGATGATGCTCAGCGTGCCCGCGGGGCGGGGAGTTGACCTTGACTCTCTGTCAGGCGGGGGGGGCGAGAGGGGTCCCTCCGACGACATTCTTCTCAACGAGAAGGCGGTCCGTCTCGTGAACAATGAAATGTCCCCGCCGTTTTGCTTGTCTGCTTGTTTCTCTCTCTCTTTCTCTCTCTCTCTCTTGTGTGTGTGTGTGTGTGTGTGTGCGTGCCCGTGCGCGTGCATGCTTTGACATCGATGGAAGGACTTGAGAGCATTGAAAGATCCAGGTCTGCAGGTCGTTGAGTGCAGTTTCGTCGTGTTCGTCTCTGGTTTTGGGAACCGAATGCACGATCTTCGGATTTCTTGTGAACCACTCTTTCGACTGTCTGTCTGGCTGTCCTTTCTGCTCCTTCTGCAGGTGCAAACTGATGCCCTGCTGGCGATTTTCCTTGCTCCCGCTCTCAACGGTACAGGCCGTGCATCCGTCTCAGGCCCCGGCATGCCCTCAGCAGTCGGATCTCATGCCGGGGCCCACACAAACCCCATCTTGTGTCACCACTGCGGTTGCTCCGCCTTACCGCTCCCGTCCCAAAGCGCAGTTCCGGGGGTTGCAGGGCGGACCTCTCCCCCCCACCCCCCCCTTACCCTGACGAGCGTTCCTGATGAGGAGATCCCCCCCGCCCTTCCTCACAGTCTAATGGACTCCGGCACCGGCCGCGATGACAAGGGAGAGGGTGGAGAAAAGGAAAAGGTGAAAGCCAACAAAGGCTCGAAAACCCCAAAGCAGACGCACCGAGGGACGTCGGAAGACGGCAAGACGGGCGAGTCGGGCGAAGAAAAAGAGACGATACAGGAAGAGGAAGGAGCCCCATCTCCCGAGGACGATGACGCGTCTCTGATGGCAGCTCTGCCCAACACACTCGACGAACTGACAGAGAGGATCAGATGGCTTGCAGGTCTCCGAGTCGCCATGGGAAGGACTGCACTCTGCCTTTCAGGAGGGGGGGCGTTGGCGATGTATCATTTAGGGGTGGTCAAGGTGTGTCTTAACGCGTATGTTTCATGACAGTAGGAAACCCTGACTCATGCGTAATCGCCACATGTTTGTCTGCTACAACGCCTTCTCCCCCCTTTTGTCTCTTGCCGCGCGTTCTTCTTTGACTCACCGTGCAAGCTGACGAAGAAAACCGAGGCTTGTCACATTGGCGAAGTAGGTGCCTTTCTTGCGAAAAGCTCTGGTGAGAAACCTGGTCCAGATAGAGAACCACAAAGAATTTGCTTTGCATGTGTCTCGTCTTCTCTGCAGACGCTAATGGAGGCAGGGGTGATGCCTCGAGTGATCAGCGGCTGCTCAGGGGGGTCGATTGTGGCGGGAATGCTTGCGTGGCAGGACGACGCAATGTTCCTCAAGGAGGTGTGTCGTGTCCGTCCGCCTGTCTCTGTGCCTTTTTGTCTGCCTGCCTTTCTGTCGGTGGGCGTACGCGTTCGTTCTTCTGCCTCTTTTTAAACGGAAGAGTGTCTTGTGTTTGTGTGTCTGCACGTGGATGTGCGCTTTTTCAGTAGATGCTATCCGTCCTGGCCATTTATTTCAGCGTCTTTTCCTGTGAGTTTCTGCAGACTGCTGTGCCTGATATTTCAATGCGTCTCGGAAAAAGATGGTTCCCCCCCCTGACGACCCAGATCCGCAATTTCATGGACACAGGTGGGGGGCGAGAGTAGAACCAACCTGTGTGAGAGAGAAATCGGTGTCAAAAAAAGTCTCGAAGAAAAAGAAAACGACCAGACTTCATTCTCCGAACTCATGTCCCTTCTTTTGAGTCTTCTTTTTTTTTTCTTTCTCTGGTCAACTCCGGCCTTTGCCCTGCTTCGCTTTTCTGTTTCATAGAAGTGTATATCCGTCTCACCGGTCTTCTGTTCTGCCTTCCTTTCTTCCGTTCGCGCCCGCCCATCGAAGTCTCCTTCTTTCTGCTTCGCAACTTGCGTACCTACCTGTCCTTTTCATGCGCAAGTGCATGTGTCCGGATGTCAATTTGGGCCCTTTGCTGATTGCAGGAAGGCTGATCGACAGTGCCGTCTTCCAGGAAACCTGCAAGGCCTACTTCAAAGACTACACTTTTGCGGAGGCCTTTGCCAAAACAGGTCGTTCGTTCTCTTTGCTCTTGGTCATCCATCCTAGTGTCTGTCTCGATCCTTTGATTCTTTGCCTTTCTTTCTTGTACTGCAAGGAGAATGAAAGGAAGGCATTCATGGGAAAACGATGCACGCCGATGCACGCAGAAGGTTCCGTGTTCTCTCTCGGAACGAACTGTATTCTCTCTGTTTCCTGACCTTCTTTTCCTGCTCCTTGCAGGTCGGATTGTGTCGATCGTCGTCTCTCCCGCCAGCAGGAGAGGGGAACCTCTCGTCTTGAATCATGTGACAGCACCCGATGTTCTGATCTGGTCCGTCCGTCCGTTCAATTAATGCCGGCGGTGTATGCATGGGGTCCTTTGTCTGTGCATGTGGAACCTTTCCTTTCTGCATGTTCTTTTCCCTTCCGTTTTGTTCTGTTCTGACGCGCGCTGCCAGAGTGGCATTCTGCATGAAGAGAAATTGCTCTCCGATTTGTCCCCTGATTCCCCTCGCAATCGTAGCTGTCCATTTTGCTATTTATGTCAAGCGCGTGATTCCCGTCTTGTGGGGCCTCTGTCTGACCTTGTTCTTTTTCCTTCTTCATGCATCTGCAGGTCCTCAGTCGCAGCCTCTTGCGCTCTCCCTGGCCTCATGAGACCAGTAGAGTTGTACGCCAAAGACATCCACGGAAACGCCGTCGGGTACTTTCCCACAGGTACGTACGTGTTCGAACGGGGGGAGGAAACGCTGAGGGGTGGCGTGATGAATGATCCCCTTTCTTGCGCTGTCTGTCCGTCTTTCGCTTTCTCTTTCTCTTTTGATTTGCCGATGCCCTCTCTGAATTTGAGAGTCGAGGATTCAAATCTTCTTTCTGGTCAACGATGTCCCGTGCTGGAATTTCGTTTGTACGGGAAGTGTCTCCCCCTTCCTTGTTTCGTCATCCCTCACTCTGTTGTTGCGTGGCATGACTCAATGATTGATCGATCGATGCATTCGTTTTTGCAGGAACTTTCTGGATGGACGGGTCCATCAAGAAGGATATTCCGGTGGCTGAACTGCAGGCATTGTTCAATGTCAAACAGTTCATCGTCTCTCAGGTAGGGGAAGTTTGAGTGGGAAGGTTTCATTTTCCCTCTCTTTTGTACGGGATTTCTGTCGGAAGCTTTGGTTCTTGCTTGCTTGCTTGCGTGTTTTCATTCTTTCTTTTTATTTTTTCTTTCTTTCTTTCTTTCTTTCTTTCTCTCTTTCTTGCGTGCTTGTTTTTTTTCGTTCTTTAGCCATCCCGTGCTGCATTCATTGTGGTCTCTCTGAGAACGTCTGCTTGTTGGGTTTTGTCCGCGTAGGTCTCGTTTCGACTTGTTGGGTTTTTTTTCTCTGCAGAGTAAAGAGTCCACAGAATTTCTGCTTCGTGTTTGAATGTTTCCTGACGTAATTTCACTAGATCTAGGACGATGACGAACTGGCCCGTCTGTATCTTTGGAAGCACAAGTGTCTGGCTACCTGTCTTTCCGGGTTACAGAAGAAGAAGACAAGAACAGAGTAAGAGAGGGAGAAGAGCAATGCAGTGTGTCGCCGCTTCTTGGCGTTCTTCTCTCACTTCTTCACTCACTCTCCCATTTAGTCATCGCTCATTTCTGATTTATTCACTGCATTCTTCTCCAAATCTTTCATTCATTCATTCATTCATTCATTCATGCATTCATTCATTCATTCATTCATTCATTCATGCATTCATTCAGGTGAACCCCCACCACGCCCCATTTGTCCCGACTCACGGAGCTGAGGGGAGAATCTCCCGAGCTGTGGAGAACTGGTTGACCATGGACATCAAGAATCGGTTTGTTTGTCTCCTGCTTGCTTGCTTGCTCTTCGAAGTACCAAGCTGATGTGAAGTCTATGAAGAAAACGTCACAGGCATGAAAGAAACGTGAGAAATGCAGGTCCAATCGGATTTGTGAATGAACATCTACTCTTTATCATGCTGCAAGCGCACCTCACATTGTCGCTCCTCCCACAGGCCTTCCCCTCAATTCCTCCCGTATTGGTTCCATTTTCGTCTCCGCTCTGGTGAGCTGCGTCACGCACATACAGCGAGACAGCGGTTTCCTTCATGTCGATCGTTTTCCTTCTGCCTGCCACAGGTATGCGATGCTTGCGAAGTTCGGAATGGTCCCGAAAATCTTCGGGCAGGAGATCTCCTCCTTCTGGCTTGTGCAGGTATGTCTGCGAGTCTGTCTTGTGCGTATATGCGCCTACCGGCTCCTCTCTAAGTCTGTTTGGTTTTTGTGCCTGACTGTCTGCTTTAATTGTTATGTCTCTGGTAGCCAATTGCGTGCATGTGTACGCGAATGAGGCTGTGAATGTGCGCAAGATCTCCTTGCAGGAATTTGAGGGTCACGTGACAGTCACACCCCGCGCGTGCATGATGGATTGGTATCGGTAGGTCAAGTATGGCTGTCTGCCTGTTTATCTTCTGTTGTTTTTCTTTTTCTGTCACCCCCCTTTCTTCCCGTTTGTGCCTGTGTCCGTTAGACAGAGAGACTCTCCCTCTTTTATGAAGGAGGAGTCAAAGAGTGTTGGAAGCAAATACGTTGATGACTGTTCCAACGTGCATCTCCGAGCTCTCTCTCCGTCCGTGGATATTCGTACTTGCCGATCTGTCTCTCCGTGTCCATGCACCCCGCTCGATTGTTCTATGTCTCTCTTCCTCTGTGCCCCCTGATATGAGCTGAACTGTTTCTCTATCTAAAGAAGAGAAAGGATATATGCCATCTCTCTGTCTGTCTGTCTGTCTGTCTGTCTATCTGTCTGTCTGCTTTGTTTTTCAGAGTGATCAACCACCCAACAGAGGAGGACATGCAGTTCTTCATTTTCCAAGGGCAGGTGCGCACTTGGCCGTTCCTGGAGAGAATCAAACACATGGTTAAGGTATGTCAGTCGGTCGGTCGGGTCTTCCACGCTTATTCCTCATTTGACGCGCTCACGTTAAGTGACTGAAATGACACGAGCATGAGAAAGCCGAATGCTAACATTTGGAACCGAATCACCTGATAGATATGTAGAAAATGGATCTGGCCGTGCGGCCGAGCGAAGCCAGGGGGTACAAGGACCGGAAGGTTGCTGAGTGCCCATCTTTGTGCTGACGAGATAAGAAAAGGGAAGTTTGTGGGCATGGAAACGCTCGTCCAGAAATCAAACAAGGCTGATCGAGTGTGAGGTGCTTTTCTCCTTCTCGGAGGTCTTGGTGCAATTTATCCGTCTGTGCATTCTTCGGTCCGTCCGGTTGTCCGTCCGTCCGTCCATCCATCCATCCATCCATCCATCTCTCTCTTCTCTCTCTCTCTCTGTGTGTGTGTGTGTGTGGAGCGCCCGTCGAATCCTATGTCAACGTGTGAGTCGGTGCAGGTGGAAGTGCACTTGCGGCGTCTGCGTGTCCTCCTACAGCGAAAACTGGACTCCATTCTTGTCTCCACATCACTCTCGCCCGTTCCCTCTTCCCTAGCAAAGCCACCTCAAATTCTGGCAGCGTCGCCGCAGCATCACCACCATCAGGGCAAAGGGGGAGAGGGGAGATCTCCGCCGTCGGAGGAGGGTGTAAGAGAAAGAAATGGTTTGGCCGGGAAAGACAAAGAGAATAAGAAGGCTTCGGGAGGGAGTAATAAAGAGAATTAACTATCAGCCGACCAATTTACGAAATGTAACGCTGAGAGACCCCGTGAGAAACGCAAATTCTCCGGGAGAGTCGGGAGGGGACCGCATTGTTAAGCATTGGGCGCACAATTGAAAGAAACACAGGATGATTTGGACAACATTGAGACGATTCTGACTGCCAGTGAGAAACGGACTTGACAAAAGGATGGGTGCTGTGGGAATCGCAGAAAGGGATTGAAACACATTTAACAAAAAAAAGACGAACGTGAGACGGAAATGCAGAGTCCTGGGGCCCGGGGTCACTCTTTGCAGACCGTGACGATCTTAAGCAGAAGTAAAGTAATTTTGATGTTGCCCTTAGAAAAGGTCCAGAGTGCAAGGTTGACTTCTGAGTGATGAGCTTAAATCAGGTTTAAATACACTTTGATCAAAAACTCAGAGTTTTCTAAGCGAATTTTAGTTAGATTTAGTTTTTATATGTTTTTTTAACGTTTTAGTAATAGTTTTAGACTTGTAAACTAGGTTTTAGCGCTTTTCATTTCTCTAGCTTATCACAGTTTTTATTAGTTTTTATCATGTTTTCCCAAACATGTTACATCCATTTTTTATTATCATATTTATGATATTCAGTGTCACATTGATTAATTAATTCAAATTGATAAGTAAATAGATTGATCGAATGATTGATTGACTGATTGACTGATTGATTAATTAGTATAATTAATTGATTGATTTGATCAATAATTGATTCAATTTGATGGATTTAATTTGATTAATTGATTGATTGATTGAATGATTGAGTAATTGATTAATACTTGCTTCTAATTAATTAATTGGTTAATTGATTGATTGATTGATTTAATTTCATTGATTGATTGATTGATTGATAGATTGATTGTATGATTGATTGATTGATTGATTGTGCTATGCGTTACTTAAGCACAGCTAGAAAGAAAATAGAAATTAAATGAATTGATTGTAGTTTAAAGTAACACTGAGCAAAAGAGAATTTAAAAATTATGCGTATCACTCGCCTTCATGACCTAATGGTTAGCATACAACACTAACAAGCAAGAGGTCATAGGTTCAAGCCTCGCTATCTCCTTTTTAAGAATCAAAGAAAGAAGATGCAGGACGTTAACGTCTTGTATTATACAGATGTTGGCGTGTCATACTTTGATTGAAATCATATAAAAGACTTCCGAAAGACTTTCTGGAAGACTACAATGAAATCAGATCGATCACTGAATCACAAGAAAGCTCCATACTCCTGACACTGATCGAGTCTGTCACTAAGGATCGACCTGAACCACTCTAGCGACATCAAGCCCTGAAGACCCTTGAACCTCTGCAAGCTGCACTCACCAGCGCCAACTCCTCTAAGTAGATCTTAACACGTGGTGACGCCTAGCTCGAGATCAACAAGATCAAAGAGCTGAGCGAACAGAGACCAACCTTCTCTGCCGAACAACAACTATTCTACAAGTAACGCAGACCACCTTCTTCGTCCAGAGAAGGTTCACCCAGAGGAAACCAGAACGCCGTGATCATCTACACGTATACTACAAGAGCCCATACCTGCAAGCCATCAACTCAAACCTCAACTTGTACGCCCTTAATTTGGCTGTCTTTTTGGTGTCCTGTACCTGTAAAGAGAAGAAGCAGGACCACATCGTGAAGCGCTGCTAGAATTTCTGACGGAACCCCACTTTCTGTCCTCTGCCATAAATCGACATCAGACAGGACCACACCGTGAAGCGCTGCTAAAATTTCTGACTGTACTGCCTTTTCTTGCCCTTTTTGCGAATTTCACGCATTGTATCAGACAGTGAATTTGACTTTTCTTCGTTTCTCTGTGAACAGCGAAGCCCTGCCCTTTTTATGAATTTCATGTATTCTACCTGACAGTGAATTTGACTTCTCCTCGTTTCTCTGTGAACAGCGAAGCCCTGCCCTTTTTGCAAATTTTATGTATTCTACCTAACAGTGAATTTGACTTCTCTTCGTTTCTCTCTGAACGGCGAAGCCCTGCCCTTTTTGTAAATTTCATACATTCTACCTGACAGTGAATTTGACTTCTCTTGGTTTCTTTGTGAACAGCGAAGCCCTGCGCTTTTTACGAATTTTATGCATTCTACCTGACAGTGAATTTGACTTCTCTTCATTTCTCTATGAACAGCGAAGCCCTGCCCTTTTTGCGAATTTCACGTATTCTACCTGACAGTGAATTTGACTTCTCTTCATTTCTCTATGAACAGCGAAGCCCTGCCTTTTTTGTGAATTTCACGTATTCTACGTAACAGTAAATTTGACTTCTCTTGGTTTCTCTGTGAACGGCGAAGCCCTGCCCTTTTTGTAAATTTTATACATTCTACCTGACAGTGAATTTGACTTCTCTTGGTTTCTCTGTAAACAGCGAAGCCATGCCCTTTTTACGAATTTCATGCATTCTACCTGACAGTGAATTTGACTTCTCTTCATTTCTCTATGAACAGCGAAGCCATGCCCTTTTTACGAATTTCATGCATTCTACCTGACAGTGAATTTGACTTCTCTTCATTTCTCTATGAACAGCGAAGCCCTGCCCTTTTTGCGAATTTTACGCATTCTACCTGACAGTGAAATTGACTTCTCTTCGTTTCTCTGTGAACAGCGAAGCCCTGCCCTTTTTACGAATTTCACACATTCTACCTGACAGTAAATTTGACTTATCTTTATCCTTCTGCGAAAGGCAAAACACATTATGAAACGTTCGTGCGTTTTATGACTTGGACTTTCCTGCGAAGCAAAAAGAAAATTCGACTACTTCCATCCCTGTATGACTTACTTTTTTCGCTTGCCGCTTTCGTGTATATGAGCAGTCTACCTGCATATACGAGACATATACAAGTAACTCTTTCTTCATTCAAATTTGGATTGCTTCCCTTTCTTTCCTTTTACGAAGGAGATCTTTTTCTAGATATTTCTGCAAATTAGGCCATCTTTCCCCTCAGCAAGTTTGGAATTTCACTCTGCTGCACAAATCTTTCTTTCACAGCTGAACAAACCCTTTGGTCTTTCTTTGAATTCAGATTCTCCCTTTTCTTTTCGCTCTTCAACGGAACTCTACCTCTCTCACTTTATCAGGTCATTTTTTTTCTCTGTAAGTTCGTAATTTTCAACTTCCTTTACTTATATTACAAGATTTTGACAGAAATCAGTAGCAAAACAAAAAACTCTATCTAACCGAAATACAAAAATAATCCCCCAAACCCATCCGACGCGAAAAAGAACGATTGACCAGGCAAACCCCAAAAAAATCATAGCCAGAACGAGAAAGATCCTTCGAGCAATTTTGCCTGGAGAACTTCCAGAATTGCACACAACAGAAATGAAAGAACGAGCGAGACTCATCGTGAACGAAATTTTGCAGAGGAACACAGAATTCATTCAGGACCAGCAAAATCTGAGAATCTTCCTTTTAGATCAGTATTCATACACAGTCGTCACTCATAATCGCCAGTCAGATAAAGTCATCAAGGCACTGAATCTTGACGTCACACATCAGCTGAGATTTATTGACAGTAACCGCCAACTTCTCCCTATATACATTCCTTCCCCCGCTCGCTACATCTGGGTAGATTGAAGGCTTTTCTCTCGAAAAAAAAAAGGAAAGGGAACCAAATATGGCTCCAAAGCCTTAGGCCAAGAAAAAACTGACAGCCCGACAAAAAGTACTAGAAAAGAATAAGAAGAAAAACAATGTTGACGAATTCCACGAAATGGACGCGTCTCTTCAGCTTGCTGAAAAACCCAAAAAAGCAATTAAGGGGCCACTAAAAAAAAAGGAAAAGGGGAAATCTTCGAATAACAAAAATCAAAACAGCCTCAGGCCAAGAAAAAACTGACAGCCCGACAAAAAGCACTAGAAAAGAACAAGAAAAAAAACAACGCTGACGAATTCCATGAAATGGACACGTCTCTTCAGCTTGCTGAAAAACCTAAAAAAGTAATTAAGGGGCCACTGAAAAAGAAGGAAAAAGGGAAATCTTCGAATAACAAAAATCGAAACAATAAAGAAAAGGAAATAGAAAAAGAAGTGGAGAGTCAAGACAAACAAATGGAAGAAAACGAAACACAAGAGAATGAGAAAGGGAAGGAAAGTAATAAGAAAAAAAGAAATGGAGAAGAGAGTGAAGGAGAATCAGATGAAGAAATGACAGATTAACAGACCAATAAAGTGCAGAAGAAGTCATCAGCGAGTTTCATACAAGTACAGAAATGGGATTCGTCTGTCCTGAAGGCATTAGTAAAAGAGGGAGTCACATTCAAACCAATAAAAGAAGGAGAATTTGAATTGATGCTCAACACAGACAAACTACCTGTACAGGAAATGACAGCAGACAGCTCGGCTTTGGTACCCTCACACCTTCCCTCTTTAAAATTCATACAAAGAGCTGCTCTGCTACCGACTCCTCCACTGCTGCCAACCCCAAACCACTTCTTCAACCCCCCAATTAAAGCAGACATCAATGCATATTCAGGAGAAAGAAAGGGTACACAGAATTTTTGGAGAGCTTTCGACATGGACGCTACTGCCTTCCAATGGAACATCACCCAAATCTTGTTCTATTTCCGAAAATCACTGAAAAGAAATGCACTTAACTGGTTTACAGACATATTTGATGAGAAAATGAACAAAATGTTTAGGGTATGACACCTAAAAAAAAAATAAATATAATTTAATTACAAACCCTCGGAGTATATGTCACTCTGATTAGCTATAACTGTAAAAAGTGGTTTTTTAAGGTTTTTAAGATGTTATTGAACTGAACTTATTCCTATGATAACACAAGTTTTCAAATTAAATCTCATGACCTTTTATATATAGGAAAGTCAAATTGAATTCGCCCTCTGAGGTTCGCAAATGCTCATGACGTCGGTTTGCAAACTTAATCCCCCAACCTGACCAAACCTGTTTAAACCTGTCTAAACCTGGTTTCAAATAGCTTTTGCATGAACACAGAAAAGATGTAAAGCAAACATAACCTGGCATTTTACCAGGAAATATCAGACAAACCGATCATTCAACGAATGTAGAATAAAGTCAAGAACACAAAAGCTACCTTCATTCTTTCATACTTCAACAGACTTCTCCAGAGGTGCAATTTCCTTTTCAAATGCCCGGTCAACTTGCTTCAATTCTCTATCTTCAATTCATAAGCCGCCATCAATGTTTAGTGTAGTGGGGTTCCAAATTCCTCAATCATGTGTGTGGTCTCCACGGAGAGGCGATCAAGCAAACAAAGATCGTGCCGGGAAAGAAGAGAGGGAAAAAGGGGGGGGGGGCAAGATAAGGAGAATGCAGCGGCTGCTGTGAATGCTGATGTAAGCGAGGCTGTATCCTCTTCCTGAAACGCTCATGCACAGAGTGTCACAGACGTGGTCCTACCAGTAAAAACGTACAAAATATGTTTTTAACAGATCATTCACATACAAATTTTAGAAGTTTGACTAGGTTTAGACAGGCTTGAAGAGGTTTCAAAGGTTTGAATCTGGTACAACCATGGTTTCCAAACCAATTCTAAACCTGACGTAGCGAATGGGTTTTAAATTTATCTAAACCTACCCTAACCTACCCTAACCTTAGCCACTCAACCCTATTTTAGCATTTTTTAAGCTTTTTTAGCAAATTGAGCTTCAAAAATCTCTTTTAAAACATCAAAAAATTAAGTTTTTATTGAAAAACTTAACTTCAAACCTAGGGTACCCTCACAAACTTTAAGTGTCAGACCCTAGCAAAATGTAGACCATCACTAACCTGAAAGACGTATTCTTTTTAAAGTTCGGACTCAAGGAACCATACGTAGAGAAGGCAGAATACAGCTTAGACAACCTGCAGCAAAGAGAAGGAGAGACAATTCAGGAGTATGCTGACAGGTACACTTCCCTTTGTCGACAGACAAATTCATCGATTGAGGATGAAAGACTGATAAAAAAATTTTGGAGAGGACTGTTCGACAAAATTGCAAAGTCGATTCTCACACAAAAGCAATACACCTCATTCGACGAATTAGTGGGGGCAGCAGAACTGATTTCACACAACAGTGGGGCAACTGAGAGACCCAAAAAGTTTTTGACAGTCGAAAAAATAAATAGCAAAATGATGAAAGGAGACAGACTTACCGAGAGCCAGAAGGAAGAGCCCGCACCCTTCATAGAACGACATGTCTCCTCATTAATCAACACGGTCCTGCAGCAGTGTCCGCATAAGCAATTAACTTGCAAGAGATGCAGAAGCTCGACCCCTCACGTAAGTGACCAGTGCCCTTTGCCACCAGACTGCAAATGCACATATTGTGGCAACAAACGATATGGGAGGCCAGCATGTAGAAGACTAAAAAAGGACTTGAAAGTAAATCGATTTACGCCTTTTAGTCTCAGAAAAAATAGACCTTGACATGAAAAAAAAAAATATAGAAAAGGAAGACCGGAAAGAGCAAAGAACACTGAAGACCACGGAGAGAAACAGAAAAAGGGGAGAGGAGAAAGGGAGAGAAAAAGAAGAAAAACAACAAGAAGGACTAAATGAAAGCAGTCATACACATCCATTTAAACTGACAAAGGGTAGAACTCTTCGTCTCTTCGGTCACAGTATGATCATACCTGCAATGATGGACAGTAGACGTGCGGTGAATCATGGTACACGAACACGTTCGGCAGTAGCTGACAACAGGAAAGTTTAACCCATCCTTGAAGGCCATTCCTTCACCTCTTTGAATCAAAGGCGAGGAGGGAAACAAACTTGAGAACGAAAGACTCGTTTTTTTTTTTTTTGAATGAAAGACTCACTTCTTTTTTTGTTTGATTTACAGAGAATCAGGAAAACCGAATTTCATATATCTTTTTCGATGAGACGCAACTTTTTGTTTGACTTGCATACGCTTGAAATATACACGTTCTTCAAGACTAAACAGACTCGTGATAAAAAAAAAATTCGTCCACAAAGTGAGAGAAGTGGTCAAAAAAAAAAAAAAGAGAGAGAGAGAGACAGAAGGTGCAATACTCCCTCACCTATGAAGGATGCCCAAACGAATTGTGGTTGATCAAAGTTGAAGACTGCGACTGCACTACATTCATTCGGTAATTTCAGGCAGAGCAAACTGTGAAAAAGGGAGCCGCTATTTTTAAAAAACAAGAAAGGAAACTCAGCAGTCAAAGAAAGAAGACAGATCAAAAAGAGAAAATCACGGTATAGGAGGGGGAAGACGAAACAAAAGCAACACACTATGATATAAAAGAGAGACTAGCAGAGCCGAGTGCGACGCTGGCATTGCATTCAAAATATGTAAGGAACAGAATAGGGAACACCCACCTTAGAAGGAGCTGGCAACCTCAATTACGAGAAGCCAGTTCACGTTGACCAAGGCGGTGCGCTTCCAGTATAATTCTCACTAAGTCTTCCGGGGTTGCCGTGGGGAAAGCAGATGTAAATAGGGACCGAGGAGCCTCGAACTGAAAACTTGCAGACATGGAGAGATGAAATCGTCATCGACTACATTCTCAACGACAATCACATCGACAGTGGGAGATCAAGAGTCAGAGCAAGCACCGTCAACAACCAGAAATGGAAAACGCGCAGGCACTGGAGGTACACAAAAGTCGTGTATAAGTCAAAAACCACCCAAACAAAGAGAAAAGATAAACAAGATGAACACTTACAAACGAATGATCAAATCAATAAAGGACGGACGGGTAGATGCCTGATTGATTCAGATCAAAATGACCAACTGAACCAAATAAAGGGCACGAAAGATGCAAGGCAAGACAAGTGCATCGACAAAAAGACCAACTGAATGGCCCCCTAAGTACTGAAAAGGGATGAATGGAAACAAAACACCTATACATACATATTCACACATCTTCACCCTCATTCATCCACTCACCCGCACCTACATACACACGAACCCTCCCTGGAGCAGCACCGCGTACCGATTGGTGACTGATGAATAAAGGCAGATAACACAGACCTACTGGGCGTACATAACCCACAGCCTCTGACCCTAACGCCTTCACGGTAAGAAGATGCATGCGCATGTGCACATAAGGTCCCCCAGGGGGTAAGTTGGCCACTCACACCACCAGGACCTCCCAGGGAGAGGTAAGGTCGCCCGCTCAATTACTCGTACTGGGCCTCCGTTCCCCAGTACATCATCATCGACCTATACACATACACACATACCCCATACACACATAAACACCAAACCGAGCTTTGTGCCCAAGCTCATTCAAAAAAAAAACCGCCCAAGAAGCAAAACCCGGTGTTAGGCCTCCGACCCCAACAGTAATCTGAAGATGAGCCCGATGAAAAGAGGTGAATACACTCATTTTCAATTAAAAGTTAGAGAGGAAGAAGTACGAGAGGAAGCCAAATGCCATACTAAAGAAGTCTTAGAGAAGCAAAATCAACAAATAGCAAAAGGTTCCTCACAGAATCATCCGCTCACATATACACACTCAAATAGATGTCTTTCAGAGCAGATGAGATGGGGGGGGGAGCCAGATAAACGAAATAAGACGACTGGCAGGCAAATAAAATCATAGGAGAAAATCAATTCAGCGAAATTGAATGAAATGGTGAATGGTGCAGAGATAAGCAAATCAAAGCCAGACAGTGAGAATACGGGAAGACAGTCTGTTAAGAAAGCACAAAGCCGACAAGCTCTTCCAAATAAAATAGAGGCAGAGAAGTGCAAAACGCAAACTCGCAGCAAACTTAACATCGAACAGCTGAGTCACTACCTTGCATAAATGGACTAACTCCTCTTCCCGAGCCTCTCTCTGTCGCGTGCCAAAGATCCCCCTACAAGAGGAAAGACGAGAATCTGATAAAGAAGAAGGTCGATAATGGAGGCCACAAGGAGGCAACATCGAGACCAAGAAGAGCACGAAGAACGCCACCGCCCCACGCGCAAGGGCAAGTAGACGACCAAGACTAAGAAGATGGAGATGAACTTGATGAACTCAACCCATGCAGGAGATTAAAGCGATAATATAAAAGCAGACGGCAGTGATGATCGAGGAGTCACCGGGAGGAAGAGGGAGACAAGGAAGTAGACGAAACCGATGTCGAAGGCAACAACGCCCATGGAGACAGAAAGAGACATCGGGTTCCAGAGGAGCAAGGACAACGACAATAGGGGCAACGTGGACGTAGGTATCATAATCCTTACCGTAGGTGTAGGCATAATGATCCTTACCGTGGATGTAGGCATACTGATCCTTGCCCAGGATGTGGCGATGTAGAAGAGGTCGGAGACGGAGGAGGATCGCCTTGCATCAGAACCAGTCAGAACATGAACACGGGGAAACACGAGACGGAGGCGAGGTGGATATGGCGATGTAGAAGAGGTTGGAGAACAAAGATGTGGAGAGCATCTGCAAGCACAAGGATAAAGGAGACTAAAGATGACTTGAACAACAGTAGGCACAAGATCAACGTGAAGCTTAGCGTGAAGCTTTTGAAGGATGAGAATAATGAGGCCACAGAGCGCACTCGCTCTGACCGGGATGATGGAAGACTCCAGAGGTAGAGGCCAGCCAGAGAGTTATCACGAAAGCGAGGAAAAGGTTCCAAGAAGGGGCCAGACGAAGCGATTGCAGAATAAAAACGAAACTAAAGGAGATGGAAGAACAACATCGCTTTGAAATGAGGGAGACTTATAAAAAAAAGAGAACTGATGCTCCAAGGGAGAGTCGTGAGGGATACGTCAAGAGTGATAAAGATGTTGCAGTTGAATCGGAGCATCGAAGGAGGGATCGATCGTGCCATGCACATGCTTCACAAAAATTTTTTCATCGAAATGTTCCGATCGAAAATGAGAAACACGCCCCAGCCGAAAAACACGTGTTGCACTGTACGTGTTGCATTGCATGACATGTCGCACTCACAACTATATGGGCCTATTTGTATGAAAGACCCCGATGCTTTCCGCGGAGGCCATCCGATTTTACGCGCACAAACTGAAGGACGTGCTGGCATATGCCGGGGCCTTTTTGACAACCCCACGCACCGCGCGCGCGAGATCTCGAGGGGCCGTTGGCCGGTACGCCAGAAAACCATATGCAAAGGCACGGATAGGCGTGGAAAGGCACAAAAAGATATAGAAAAGGGTGAATGCTATGAGATAAGATCATACATGAATCGAGCGTGGAATCTTGATCTTAGAAAGGGGTGAATACTATGCGTTACTTAAGCACAGCTAGAAAGAAAATAGAAATTAAATGAATTGATTGTAGTTTAAAGTAATACTGAGCAAAAGAGAATTTAAAATTTATGCGTATCACTCGCCTTCATGACCTAATGGTTAGCAGGTTAGCATACAACACTAACAAGCAAGAGGTCATAGGTTCAAGCCTCGCTACCTCCTTTTTAAGAATCAAAGAAAGAAGATGCAGGATGTTAACGTCTTGTATCATACAGATGTTAGCGTGTCATACTTTGATTGAAATCATATGAAAGACTTCCGAAAGACTTTCTGGAAGACTACAATGAAATCAGATCGATCACCGAATCATAAGAAAGCTCCATACTCCTGACACTGATCGAGTCTGTCACTAAGGATCGACCTGAACCACTCTAGCGACATCAAGCCCTGAAGACCCTTGAACCTCTGCAAGCACTCACCAGCGCCAACCCCTCTAAGTAGACCTTAACAATTGATTGTTTGTTTATTTGTTTGTTTGTTTGATTGATTGATTGATTGATTAATACTTACTTCTAATTAATTAATTGATTGATTGATTGCAATTGATTGATTAATTGTATGATATTGGTTAGCTTCGCTAAGGTTCGCACTAGGTGGCAGTGTCTTCCCGCTGTTACTGGTTTAATCATGCAGCATAAAAACATATATAAGTGAGTTTAAAAAAACTTGAAGTAAGAACGGAAGCGCTCGGCACTAGATCGTTACCGGCCTTTGTATATGAGTTGTTTGAAATAAAATGTTGCAGTTTTCGCTGCAATTAGCCGCAATTTGCATGGGAAAGCAGCCGAAATTGCTTAATGCCTCTGCATGAGCCGATCCGCTAGCTCCGCGGCCTCTGCCATGCAGACATGCAATGCAGACTTACTTCCGCGCGCGCAAGCCGCGCGCGAGTTGACTTGTATTAATAAGAAACACGCCCGGAGAGGCGATGAGAGATTAATAAGATGAATACATATATATACATGCATTCGTGCAACAATTATCGAATCACTATATCGATATAAAATTCTTTTCCTAAAAAAAAATTATCGAATGATCGATCGAGAGAATCAAAAGGTTCTCGACACGTGACGCCAGCTATTCACATTTCGATGGTTTGAGATTGGTATTTATTAATACCCATCGATCGTCGATCCATTCCTTCAGTTCAGCGAACGATCGAGTGCACGCGACCTTCATTGACTGAGCAACCATGAGTGTGGCAGCAACTAACTCGTTACGGGAGCAGATTGCAACCTTCATTCCAGATGCGAGGACGGTTCTTTCAGAAACAATTGGCGCAAGGGGAACCACGGCAAAGTCTTTGCAGAATCTTGGGGGACATTTGAAAGACCTCCAGAGCAAGCAGATTATTTTGAAGGAAGCGGATCTCAAAGGCCTGTCTTCAGCATCCAAAGCTACCGAAGGTCTCCTCAAAGCCTATAAGCTTTCTGTGGAAGAGGCTGAAGGCTTGGCGCAAGACACGAGAGAGGGTCGGTCGAGATCAGAAAAGTCTGCATTTCCGTCTATACACCACTCTGTCGCCCGAAACAGAATCGTCCTTCTGCCTGCAGGCACAGCCGATCAGCCGATCATCTGCACACTACAAGAACTGAAAGAGAAGCACAAGTTCCGATCTGCTGAGCTGAAAGAGAATTTGAGTGCTGCTGGATCAAGACTCAAATCAAGAACGCAAGAAGTCGAAAATGCAAGAACAGAAATTGAGAATCGACTCAAGGTAGGGAGAGGACAGGTGAGAGCTGAGGCAAGTAAAGACTGCCCTCGAGAGAATTTGAAACAATGCTGTCTTCTGGAAATGATCCCTGCAGGGCACAGAGCGTCTTCTCAAGGGGATTGAAACCCAAAGGCAGGACGCCCTATCGACGAGAAACGACATCAACGCCTTGCTCAAAGAGATCGAAACGTTCGAGTTTGGAATCGCTTGCGCCTCCGAGCAACTGTGTTCTCTCGATGGCATCATTTCTAGGGCAAAGACTGAAGTGTCGGGTCAGTGTGTCCCAATCCGCTTCCCTTTCTCTTTCATCTCCCTCCTTCGGGTTGGACTGGCCGTTCTATTGGACGTCTGCAGAAAGAGGAAGTGAAACGCAGACACTTCAGGCGGACATTGAGTCTCAGCTGACATCGGACGAAGCCTTACTGAAGGATCTGAGATCTACTTTGGCAAAATTGAATTTTTGCAAGGCACAGGCAGAGCTTGAAGGCGAGCAAACGCGGCGGGAGATCAAGTTTACAGAAGAGCGTAGTTTCGAGAGGAGTGCAGCGCTTTCGCAGCTTCAGGAAGAGACTGATAGAATCTTCAGCAGGTGGGTTCACGAAGCCCCCGCGCCACGTGCCAGGTCTTTCTTCGTACCAGTCAGTGCTGACACTGTTTTTCTTCACACCTGTCTTTGTGCAGCTGCCTTTGTTCCGAAACAAAGTATCAGGAGCAGCTCGCTCAGCTTGGGATGCTCAAAGCTGATTTCGAAGGGCGACAAGCTGCAAACGACGAGGCTGCAAAAAACACCGAACAGCTTCTTGCCGACAAAGGATCTGCCCTCGCTGCGTGTGAAGAGCTCGTGAGGTCAGTTTGCGAGACTTGCTGTGTCAGCACTGCACGGGAGAGGCTTCACAGAATGGCTGGGCGGTCATATTAAAATACTTTGGGGAACTGCCCGCAGAAACATTGGAGACTCACGGGAACAATTGAAGGAGGCCCATGAAGTGACCTTGGAGAGGAAGCAACAAGTCGAACACCACACGAAGATGAAGGAGGCACTCACCGCTTTGGTCGAACTCGACGATGAGGTCAGCAGAAGGTGATAGAGCTTGGACTGTCCTCTGTCAATTTTGATATTAAGGGCATGTCGCAACTGAGCTTGGACTTGTCCCCGCATGCAGATGGCCACAGCGCTGCAAGAGCGGGGGGCAAAGCACGAGGAGCTGGTGAAGCTGCTTGAGAACTGCACAAAGCTCCGCGCCAGTCAGTCACGGGCTCTCGTGCAACGCGGCTTCGCCCTCGAGAAAATCTGCGCGTTTTACGTCCTGTGCTTCACGTCCTCTTTCTCTCGACGGGCGCTGCAGATACCGAGTGCGTGAAGAATCAAACGGACTCTTCGCGCACGGCGACGCAACGTCTCACTGCACGTGTGAGCGAATGCACGGCCGAGACAGAAGGGAAAAGGAGAGGAGCTGAAGAGTGTCAGGGAAAGCTCGATGCAAGTTTGAAAACCAAGCAAGACAGGGATGCCGAGCAGACAGAGTTCGAGCGTCAACTTGCTGAACAGACGTCGCATATGGACGTCGCTGTTCGGGCAGAGGAAATTCTGATGAAAAAGACATTTGAGCACGAAATTGCGAGAATGAAATTTCAAAAGGCGGAAGAGGTCGGTCAAAGCTCAAATGTAGATGAGGCTTCTTTTCTGCATGTGTGAGAAGTGCCGAGGGATTCATCCTTTCAACTTTCGCCTGTCCAGATTCGTGCTCTTCAAGCCCGGATCGACTCTGCTGCATCATCTCCACCTGAGTCGTTCAAGACCGAGTCGTTCGTTGATCTCACTGTGAAAGGCAAGGGGGCCGGCTTGCATTCTCGCATGCAACAAAAACTGAAGGACATCGAGGATGCGGGAAAAGCGGAGGTCGCAGAGCTGGTCAGTGGGATTTTCTAGTCAACGTCTGTGAAGGTTCTTCCAGCATTTGAATGTGAAGGCGTTTGAATGTCCTTCGTTCGTGCAGGAAAAGTCTCTCAAGGAGCTTGAAACCAAAATCGCCTTGATGAAAGGAGAGAAGACGACTGCAGCCGATCGAAACCCCCTTCCTCTCCCAGGACTCCCAACTGCTGAGAGCCGATCTGAGCTCCCAGCCCCATCTCAGCAGCCGCGGCTGGACAGGCTCGGTGCGGCACCTCTTCCCTTGTCTGCACAGGAAAGAGTACACTCTCCCTCTCCACCAGAAGCAGACATCATGCCGGCACCCGCCCTTCCCTTCACGTCGATGCCAGGGGCAGCTCCAACTCAGCAGCCCGTGCAGCCGATTAGCCGCATGTCAGAGGCAGCCCCAACTCAGCAGCCTGTGCAGCCGATTAGCCGCATGTCAGACATTCGGCCCCAGGAAAGGCTCGCACGAAGACACGAGATGACTCTCGGATCCGAAATGTCCCTTTCGAGAGAATTTGGCCAAATCAACAGCAGCGCACCAGTGCCGCCCGCAGCCCGTCCGCCCTCCGTCGGTGCAGCCTCGCCTGCATCGACCCTCATTCAATCTCACACAGGTGCATCCCATTTGAGCTTTCCGCCTCCCCCTCATCATGCTCCAAGCGTGGTGGAGAACAGAGGTGCGCCAGGGTCGTTTGGAATCTCAGCTCCAGGGCTGACTGCATCCATGAACCACGGCCACTCAGAAACGATCAAGAACGACAACCTGATTGACAGCACCCGTCACCAAGTTTTTCAATCCACTGGGCTCCCCTCTTGTCAGTCTGATTTGTGCAGCACGCCAGCAGAGGGGCTCCCTCTCCTGCAAAGTTCCCTGATCCTGCAAAGTGTTTCGCGCTGTGTTCGATCCTGCAGTATCAATTGGCTTTCCCAGCTTGTCGATGTCCCAGCCGACACCTCACCAAGTGGCTCCGACACCTGGTGCTTTCACATTGGCTCCCCAAACAGGTCCGTATTCGTATTTATGCCCTTGGCCCTCGGGAGGAGCGAGAAAATAGAGACGTACACAGAGAACACTCGCTCTTCAACATGCAGGAAAGGTTGGAGATGCCTGGCCCAGAGACTCCTTGGAAGCTCCACCACCCTTTGATGCGCCGTACTCTCCCATTGGTCCTTCAACGAAAGGTCCGTCGATCAACGTGCTGCTCTTTGTGAATACCAAAAGCCAGCAGTCGAAAGCCCACGAAAGAAATTTGCAGGTTTGCCTTCGAGTGAAGCTGGCCTCTCCACTGGAATCGCAAACGGGAGTGCTCTCCGGGCTGCGGAGAATTCTGAGCTGCATTCAAAGACTCCCATGGTCGACACCTCCTCCGTACCGAAATCCCTTCACGAAGGGTCAGCCAGCATCCTGTTCTCGGTTGCTCTCCGACTTCCAACGCGGCCGATCGAATGCAGATCCTATTTGCCTTTGGATCCTATTTGCAGCAAGCGAATGCAGAGAGACAAGACTCGGCCTTCTTCAGAGCATTCCAGCTCGTCTCAGGTGGGTGCATGATCTTCTTTTTCTCCCGCAATTGGTTCTGCTCTTTCTCCCTTCAAGAAAACTTTAAGTTGCGCATTTGCAGGAGGATCTCCCTGCGCGTTCGCCCGGCGCTGGGAGTTTGTCCTCGAGAGGCACACCCTCTGCGCGAATGGCATTCCGAGGCGCGAAAGCTCGTGCAGCTGAGAAGCAACAGGGGCAGGCGAAGGTCTCGAAGGTACAACCGAAGCAGACACAGAAAGGAAAGCAGCAGCGCGGGCGAGCTTCAAGGCGCTCTGTCGAGAAAGAAGCCAAGAAGGACGAATCGAGTGAATCGGAGGTCGAGCAGGTGCGTCCTTTGTCGCCCTTTCCAGCCGTGGCGATCTTGTTTACAATTTTAATCATTTTCTGCCTTGTGGAATGCTTCTACAGTCTGAGCAGGTTCGAGCAGCCGCCCTTTTGGCGTTGAAGACCAAAAGTGGCGCTGCCAATTTGCGTCGTCGTCAGGGAGCTTTGCAAATGGTCAGTCCAAGGAAGGAGTTCTGTGGTGGGGGCCCAGACATCACTCAATCAGGTTTGTATTGATCTGTCAATTGTGCTCACGGTTCTCCTCAGGCTCAGGCCACGAGAAAACTGGAGAAAGTGATCCAGAAAGGTGCCGCGGCAACCCTGGACAAAGATGACGATTGGTTTTCTGATTGAAAGTGCCAGGAGTGCAGTCATCCTGGTGTTGTAGCTGCGCTGGAGACGACTCGGTTGACTCCCTGTATAGTCGCTTCTGGGAGTTTGAAGCTCACTCGGCGGAAGCGTGATGCTGTTTTAGAAAGTGCTGTTCTAGTTGGTTTCTGCATTATCGTGTACAGATCGCATGAAGCAGCCTAAAACTTGGTTGACAATTCAAGCTTCAAATGTAGAGATCGCATTGAGAAGACTTGACAATATTAATATAAAGGCTCAAAGATTTATGTGTCGTTTCTGTACAATGAAACATTACTGTCAGCTTACACAGTGCATTGTGCAATCAAAACCTAGATTATACAACATTTTGAAAATTTATTTATTCAAAACTAGTCTTAAAGTTTATTCCTTCCTGTCTTTATTTTAAACTTAGTATCCCCGTGTCTAAACTCTTCTAAATTTTTGTCTAAATTTCTCTAAATTTCTGTCTAAATTCCCAAATCCTTGTAGGGTACAATCAGATTACGTAGGCGTAGGCCATTAAAAAAAAAAAAACTTAAAATTTGGTTTAAAAAAATTGAAAAAAACCCTAGTGTTATGACCTCCCCCTTTTTGGTGAATTGGGCGCCTACCTAGCTGTGCCTCACCGGAGTTGATGAGTCTGATAAGTGGCCTTGTTGGTTCGACAAACGGGCTTATAGGTTCGACAAGTGAGGTTGAAGGTCCGACAACTGAGCTTGAAGGTTTGACAAGCGAGATTGAAGGTTCGACAAATAAGATGGGAGGTTCGACAACTTAAGAGTTACACACGGAAGTCACTGGTCCAACATATGGAATCGGGGTTCGACATACGGAACCGAAGTCCGACAAACCAAATTGCAGATTTCTGGATTCAAATTTCACTTCTTTGAAAGTAGGATCGGGATCGTCAAGATCATGAATTTCATAAAAAGTTGTAACCTTGCAAAAATGTCATGCAATCGTTCGACATAAAAAGCCATCTGAGCCAGAGTTCGACAAAAAGATCGACACGTTCTTTCTCTTTCCATGTGTGTCTCTTTTTTCCTTCCTTAATTTTTTTATGTGTTTTATATATTCCATTTTATCTTTGGTGTGTTTTGCCATCTCTAAACGGTTGTACAACAAAAAGATCGACAAGAAGATCGACAAAAAGATCGACTAAACCTGGAGCACACTCTCTAGAGAGTTCACAAAAGTTTTTATATCCTTACTCATGAAACATATAAAATTTCTTTGCACTTCTCTTCCTATGCCCATGCCTGCAGTCCTTCAATAAGCTTACCAACAAGTTCGACAAGCGGGTTGACAAGTCGTACTTAGCTACGATTCTTGTTAGGCCATTTACATCATGATCGATCCCTGAGCCTTCCTTTTCTGACCCAGCGGCCTATACAACCATCTCGGCCATGCAGATCCCACCACGTATAGCAATATTGACAACACTCTGTCTAAAAGCAACGACGGGTTTTAGGCTTATGTACCGACAGGTAAACTTGGCCTGATCTAGTACCCAACTCATTATTTGGTCACAGTTTGCATATATTTTGCAATTTTGCTTTACTCTAGCTGCTTATTACATTGTTATGAGAAACTATATTATCATTTTATTTATGCTCATAATGCAGCTCATTCTATATTAGTTTATTATTATTTAATTTTTTACAATTTTCCACAGGATTTCTTGGATGATAGATAAATACCCGTTAACCCTATAAGGCAGCATATATATATCATCTTTCTTTCTAATTTTTTTTTCTTCTTTGCAAGTTCACTCTCTTTTTTTTTTCTAGGAAACTGAAAGCGTAACACTAGAAAAATCCTCAAATAAAATTTATTTACAAAAATACCCCTCCTACAAAAACTAAAAGAGGCTCAAACAATTTAAGACCGGTTTTGAGCTTCTAAAACCCCAATAAGTTTTTTTAAAATACTTACAGTTGTTTACAAGAACTTTTTTTTTTACCTAATATATCCTAATATATATCTTTAGCCTCTAAGTCTATATTTTCCTAGTCATATGAAGTTGAGCAGGCGTGCATACGACTGGGGGACGCGTGCTGGGACCGACATGCCCTGAACGGGCCCAGGACGTGCGGCTCAGTCGGATTTATGTTGCAGAGACGAATCAATTGCATCCGATTGATCGTTTAAGATTGACAAATCTTGACACAGAAGTCGGAATCGGCTTATCATTCCGACTTCTCTGACTGACAAACTTTCCTATGAAGTAGATGTCCCTTCCCTAATCATAGTCTTAGCCTCCTATATTTTACATTTGCTGCCCCCAGGCGCGCATGCTCCGTCGGATTTCTTTTCCTCTTCCGTCGATTCTAAGAATGTCTTCTCCTACACGGTTACACCGTCTGCGTTACTTGAACTGTTAGATAACACTGCTAGCAAATCATTTGAGTCTAGATTTGTGTACCACACTATGAAGAGTAGATGACTAAGAAGTACGTGCTAACAAAGAGATTCTGGACAATGTTGCTAGCATATTATTTGAGTGTAAATTTGAGTATAACACTACTACTAGTAAATAACTAAAAATAAAAAAGTATTGGAAAACATCTAGGAAAATGTTAGTCACAGTGATTCTATTCAGTGTGATGATGATGATGATGATTGAGGGTTAAATCCTAGATTTAGCGACGCCAAATCCCAAGCCACTAGCAAGGTGTTTGTTTATATAATTTAATTACATGGTATTAAGAAATATCATATATTTTAAATTATATATTGAATTTAAAGGGCGGCGGGTTTTGCCCTTAACTTCAAAGTTGGAGTGAGGTGCGCCAATGGGCGGCCAACTGACATTGGCACTAGCATTGACATTCAAAAGTTGATTCATGAGGGTTTTGATCAGTGACTGGCAGACCGTTTGAAATTCACTGCATGCGAATCATGCAAGTGACTTCAGTTCCAGTTCCAGCTTGTAGTCACTTCTCTTTCGATTGCATGTGACGATTGTCTCCCTGCCTGTTCTATTTGAACTGCTCTCCATGCTTCTGTCGTCCTTTTTTCAGGGAGCATCCAAGCGATGAGCATCCATGCAACTGCGCATGCGATGGGTACACACAATGCAATACTCTGACAGATTGACGGCATGAAGTAAGTTGTCGGCATCAGACAGATTTTCGTTCTACGCACAGATGCTCCCCTGCCTCAGTTACTTCTTCATCCACCTTCTTCCATTCGTCTTTTTCTAATGAAGCACATGCATGCAGTCTGCTGCTCGTGTCACACATGTGCGATTGAATGAATGCTTATGACTTGCGAGGAATGTTGTTCTTTGCATGCAAGCAGCATGTAGGCTTCCTTCCTTCGTGTTCGAGCATAGCGATCGATGTCTTTCATCACTTCCCCGCGACCCCTCCCTCACATTTTCATTTCTCCTCGCTTCCCTCCACCGCTCTCTCTTTTGCGACCCGTCTGTCCTTGGTCTCGTAGGCGTGGGTGAATCTCTGTGCGCATCGGACGATCTTCGAGTCAAGAAGGGTCATCTTGATATAAATATTAATCACCCATCCCACTGGTCTATGCTTGCCGTGCTGTTTGGGATTCTGTCCGTCTCCCTCACCTCCCAACCCCTTCCCGGAATGACGCCCCACGTGCCCCAATTTTTCTTCACAGACCTCAAACTGTCTCTTTTCTCTCTTTCGATCTTTGGGCATTTGCTTTGCTACCGACATGGGAGTGCAGGATCAAAACACAAACACGCATACGAAAATTCAGGAAGATGAGAATGAACGCACGCACATACATTTCTGCCAGCAGCATCCTTTCTCTTCCTTCCGCCTGAATCCCCGAGTCCCTTATCCCTTCGGCCTCCCACTTCCCAAATCCAGTCCCCTCCCCGTTCCGAGATTCTTCCTGAGGCGAGAAACGACTGGCTGGCTGGCTCAATTCTTTGCATTTTCTTCGTTTCCTCTGTGACTTGTGAATGAAACATCCACCCCTCCAGCCCAGTCAACTCTTCTGTGTCTTTTTCACTTCTTCTTGGCAGCAGCCTTGGTCTTGGGTTTCACGGCAGAGGTTTTTGCCTTGGCCTTTGCTTTCGGGGAAGCGGTCTTGGGCGCTGCCTTGGCCTTAGCCTTTGCCTTGGCCTTAGACTTCGCTTTCGCCTTTGCCTTGGGCTTCGGAACGGCTGCAGGTGCGTTTGCCTGCGTGAGGATGAACTCCAGAAGGGGGACCTGGACAGAGCCTATGAGGACACAGGGACCCTTTGTGGCAGTCTTCTCCATCTGAACGTTCTGTCCGTTGATCTCATACTCCCCTGGAGCCCTTTTGACGATCTGAACACCCAACTCAGGGTTGGCCTGCACGAAATCGGAGAGAGCCTGATCAAGCTCAGAAAGGTGAGACTCGGGAGCGCGGGGGGTTTTGAGAAAGGCTGCGGTGTCTGCGATCGTTGCAGGTCTCTCGGTTGAAGGCTTCTCGGCAACTCCCCTCATGTGCAGTTCTGCCTCGTGACTCGCCAAGCGAAGAGAGAGGTCCTGTGCGCCTGTCTTGAGGACTGCCATCTCGTAGTTGAGATTCCTGATCATGCTTTTGCAGGCCTCCAGGTCGTGTCGTGCGACGGAGTAGCCTCTGAAGAGAGGTTCATGTCCTGTTTGGGTCACAACGGGAGGACGTGCTGTGACAACGGGGGGGGGGGGGGGGGG